>CAUYPK010015342.1:0-29729 GCA_963574355.1 Loris lydekkerianus
TGGGGTACAATGTGCTGGTTTTATATATAATTTGGAATATTTTCCTCAAACTGGTTAAAATAGCCTTCATGGAATTTTTTTAGTTATTATGTTAAGACATATATACTCTACATTTAGTAAATTTCACATGTACCCTTGTAAAATACACTGTAGGTGCATCCCTCTCTTAAAAAACAATAATAACCTAAAAATATTGATTCCTTTTCTCCCTAATGAATAAGCCATAAGAAAGCAGAGATGCTTTGGCTAACGGGATGGTGATGGGGAGGCCCAACCCCCGGCCTCCTCCTCCCTTCCTTCCAGCCCCACCATGCCCATCTTGGGAGTTGCAGCTGAAGTGCCTCCACATACCCCATAAGACTCTGTGGGGCCGCCGGGGAGATCAGTTCCAAGAAGATGAATGGCTTGTCCCAGAGTGATAAACTACTGGAAGAGTTAAAGTTCCACAGGAACTTCCTGATGCCCAGTGTGTCCTCCTTGGTTTACAAAGCACAGGAATTAATCAGGGAAGACTCTGGTTCTCAGTCCTGGCTCCTTAGCTGGCAGGGGAGTTGCCAGGTACAGCTCCAGCTCCACAAACTGCTCCTTGAAGTTTTTGGAGGTAGGTGCTTCTCTTTTAGAGATGTGTGATCTGGCCATTGAGAGGTCACAAAAGTCATTTAATATCCAAAATACTCAAGACCAGTAAATACTGAGGAGGAGCATCATCTTCTTCTTAGCAAGTATCTTCAGTCAATGGAACCTTTTGTATCTGCACTAGACACAAACAGTTGCATTGCTTGCCTAGCGTTTCAGTTATTTACTTTTCTGAAACAAAGTCCTCGATATTTGGTGATTCAAACAACATTCTTTAATTTTCTCAGGATTCTGAGTCAGAAATTTGGGCAGGACTCAGCCATGTGGTGCTTCTGCTTCACATGGCACCGATGGGGGTGCTGGAGCACCTGGAAGGTCCAAAGCGCCTCCCTCACGCAGCTGGCAGTTCATGCATTGGTGCTGGCTTTGGCTTCTGGCCAAGGTCCTTGGTGCTCCTTCATATGGACCTCTCCACATGGCCGTTTGGCCTTTATAACAAGGCAATTAGGTTCCAAGAAAAGGTGTTTCCAAATTTGAAGGCAGACTCTGCAGAGTAGTTGCATACCAAGGGGCGGGAGGGTCAGGCTTGGTTTGTTTCCACACCTCCCCTCCCCCACTGGTTTTCCATTGACTCAGTCTCATTAGGTGTTCAGAGTCACTTCAGCCACGTTTTCTTGGTTACAGGGTACAGACAGCCCAGATTAAAAGAGGAGTGTGAAAATAACACTGCAAAAGAACACGCAAGGGGAGAAAACACTTGCAAATCACGTATCTAGAATATATAAACAACTCTTACAACTCAATAATAAAAATCAAGTGACACAAATAAAAAGGAGTTGAATAGGCATTTCTCCAAAGATGATATACAAATGGTCAATAAATGTATGGGAAGATGTTCAATATCATTTGCCATCAGGGAAATGACAATCAGAACCACAATGACAGACTATTTCACCCGTCCGGGATAGGTATAACAAAAAACAATAGATGAGAACAAGTGTTGGTGAGGATATGAAAAAACCGGAGCCCTCATTCACTGTTGGTAGGAATATAAAATTGTGCAGCTGCTCTGGGAAACTGTTTTGGTAGTTCTTTCAAAGTTTAAACAATGAGTCACCGTGTAACCCAGCAATCCTGTGCCTAGATGTACACCCAAGAGAAAAATAGGTCTAAAAAGAAACTCATACATGAATGCTCACAGGAGCCTTATTAAAGTCCATGAACTGATGAATGGATAAAATGTGGCATATCTACGTTATAGGGTATTATTCAGTAATAAAAAGAAAGTTCTTAAAAAACAAACAAAACCCTCAAAGTTCCAATGCATGCCATAAAATGGATTACCCTTGAAAATGTACTAAGTGAAAGAAGCCAGTCACTAAAACCCACATATTATGTGATTCAATTTATTTATTTATTTATTCAAATTAATATGAGGGTATAATTTTTAGGTTATATTGCTCTCACTTTCAGAGCAATGTAGAAGAGCCCCTCGCCCAGGGGGCATGTTATATACCCTCATGCTGTGCACATTAGGTGATATGATTAAATTTATATAAAACATCCAGAATAGGCAAATCTATAGGGACAGAAAGTAGATTATTAGTTGCCTAGGACTGTGGAATGGAGAAAGGGGAACAGGAATTGAAGCAACTTCTCCTAAGGCTTTGGGGGTGGCAGGGGAGTGGTGGGAAAAGTGTTCTAAGACTAATTGTGGTGGTGGCTGTATGGCCTACGAATATATTAAAGAGCACTGCGTACACTTTCAATGGGTACGTTTTATGGTATGTGAATTAGATTTCAATAAAGTTGATACTCTTTAAAAGAGAAGAGAAGAGGTGAAATGAGAGATCTCGCTGCAGCCATCTTTGGAAACACAATCTACTGTGCTCAGAGGGATTCACTGTTTATGCCATGCTAGTAGAGATCAGGAGGTTGAATTAATTATAAACACAATATGCTCTATCTTCTGCTGTGGGAAGAGTATTTTTTGGCAGGTGAAGATGATTTTTGTGTGTGTGTTCATATGAGTTATTAAAAGGCCAGAAGGTGAGGCATGAGATGCCTTTTTTAAAATTCCTGTGGGGACCTAGATCTCAAAGTTGCTATACAGTTAAGTTTTTGCGACTCTATTTACCAATGGAGGAAGTCATCTCTGCTGCCCTTCTTCCTTTTAACAATCATATGATAAAATAAAAGGACTGAAGTTGGAGTGTACATGCTGCCTTTCCTAGTTACAGATAGGACTAAAAAGCCAGTTACAACCCCCTTGTGAGACAGATAACAATTTCCTAGCATGCCATTATCTCTACAGATGGCAGTAAGATTAAATGATCTGCCAACTCCCTGGAGGGAAAGGTGTCAATGTCAGCCTCTCTGTTTGGAAGCTCTGGTGGAGGTCTGGGCTCCCGCCTGCCCAGCACACTCCTCAGTGATCTTGGTCATTCATTTTAGTAGCAGGCGCGTCTTTCTGTGAGTCTGGTGGAGCGGGCAGTATTCAGTCTGCAAATGTGTTCACTCTGGAAGATCACATGCTAGCACTGCGGTTTTAGGGAAAGGCATGCTGAAAACATCATGAGCATGCTTGTTTCTGGAGTCACAAACACTTTGAGTGAAACCTCTCTCATAGAATGCAAGGCTTTTCTAGTAACCCACACATGGGGGTAGAAGTCAATTCAAGTAAACCTCAAGAGCCACGGAATTAACTTTCATGATCAAACCTCATTCAACTTTTGAGCTGGCAGCAGAGGCCTCAAAACGTTATTGGTGGGGTTGGAGACCACACATAGGGAGATCTGGGGATGGTTCTGCAGAATTGGATAATAAAGGAACTCTTGAAAACTGGAGTCCTCATTCTGCCTCCTGAATTGCCTGAATATAAAAAAGATATCTAGGACAAAAGTCTGAACAAAGCCAACTTCTATGAGCGGAGGATGGTATATAGTTTTCCTAAAGGAGGGGAGATTTGTACTGTAGGACTTTGAAAAAGGGCATCTCTGCAAGGCAGAAAAGACAATAGGTTTTCCAGCCTCAAGGCATTGAAGGCCAGGCTCAGTTACAGGCTCAGGACATCTTTATCTGCATTAGCACTCTGGCTATCAATGCAGCAGACTAAAAAGTACCTGAATGCTTTGTTTAGCCTTCCCTTTGTTCACAATCCCTTAAACTTAGCTCTCCTGCAAAGGACTTATTGCCACTTCAAGATCCTCCAGGATGAGTTAGACGCTCTGGGCCATTATGTACCTAGAAGTGGAAAATCACTGGGGGGAAAGTGCATTCGAAAGATAAAAAGTATTTCTGTTTGGCCGGAGGTGCTGTGTGTAACAAAGGACCAAGGGGAGGCCTGAAAAGGCCATGAAAAAGGTTAATTGGTAATTCACCTATAACAGTGAAATGGAGGTTGAGTTGCTCAAGTATTCAAAGAATCTATGCTTACAGAGAGAAAGCAGAGACTGCCGTGTGGGAGTAAAAGTTGTACAGTTTGAGGATGATGCAAGAGGTGAGGTAGAGGCAAACCCTGAGCGACAATCGGTACAGACAGAAGGGCTCAGCCATCACTGCTCCATCTGCAACTCTTAACGTGTAGCTTTATACACCTACAGCACTTAGAGTGCTCAGTATTGATATGGCTAATGCACCATCAGACCTCTAAGCACCTTCCAAATTGTCCAAGATACGATCTGACTGTTTCTCTGAAGTCCCAAGCCTGGGTCACAGGCCCTAGGGCTCCTGAGTGCTGTGTTCTCACTCTTATGACATGACCCTGGTCATAGTGTATGATTCTTATCTAGCTCCCCAAGTAGACAACAAGCAGTCCCCAGGTTACAAATGAGATAGGTTCTGTAGGTTTGTTAAGTTGAGCATGTACGTAAGTTGGAACAGATACATTTACCTATTACCTGGAATAGCTTCTGTTTGTAAGTACAAGTCTTAATGAATCAGATGTTTGTAACTCGGGGACTTAATGTAATAGCCCCCGTCTGTAAGTACGACTTGTATGTAAGTCAGATGTTTGCAAGTCGGGAACTGCCTTCCTTGAGGATCAAAAGTTTGACATTGTTTTTCTCTCACCGTCAAGAACACTGTCTGAGCCAGTTACTAAATATTTTATGATTAGAGGAATAATTAATAAGCACTAAGTGATGAGTATATTTAACTTATTTCAAAATTGATATCTCAGTGTATTGATTTAAAAATAGGTAATATCCTATTAACTAGACTAAATATGGTAGTATTCTATTAACCAGAATATCTCTTATTCCAGTCATCCTGGATAATAAGCACTTTAATTAAATTATATAGGAGAAACATTTGACACACTGGCCAGGGAAATTCTGAAACAGGAGGTAGGGATTATCACCGCAAGCTATGTACCATGAAAGTGCCACTGGCTTCACATCAGAAGTTTTAAAACAGTCACAGTGAAAGGAATATGTGAAAAACGGCACCAGAACAGAGAAGGGTAAAGAAAAGCCATGGAACTAACGATAAGATATTTTGTATACTGAGGCCTTAAAACAGTATCAAAAGTAAACATTATTACTGACATATAAAGGAGACTGTAGGCGGCACCCGTACGCAGCTCAGTGAGTAGGGTTCCAGCCACATACACACAGGCTGGCAGGTTCAAACCCAGCCCAGGCCAGCTAAAATCAACGACAACTGCAACAATAACAACAAAAATAGCCATTGGCAGGCACTATAGTCCCAGCTACTTGGGAGGCTGAGCAAAGAGAATCGCTTAAGCCCATGAGTTTGAGGTTGCTGTGAGCTGGACTCCACAGCACTCTACCAAGGGTGACATAGTTAGACTCTGTCTCACCAAAAAAAAAAAAAAAGGAGACTGTAAGTTGTGCCTATAGACCTATAATAGTGAATGTAAGAGATTGCATATTTTTCTTACTAAAGTCATTTATATCTAAAAAAATCAATCTGTACAGTTTTTAAAAGCATGTCTGGCTTCCCCCTCTGCATAGCACAGGCAGTGCGCTGTTTCACGTCTCACAGAGCCCAGAGGGAAGGCGTTAAGCCTGAGCAATTCTCCTGATACAATCACAACAAATGGTTTTATTTGATCACTGAGTGAAAAATTACCAGGTAGAGGATAGACTGAGAAGCTACTAAAGGGCCTATTCCTCTGCTGCCATTCTTCAGTGATCCATTCTATTAGTGCAGAGGGTACTGTACATCGTTTTGAACTTGATTGAAGTACATGGCAGAATATATGAATCCTAATCCCAGCTGTAACAGTAAGGGGCTGTGGGACCTGGGCCAAGTCGTGTGACCCTTCTGGATGTTACTGGTTCCTTATTTGGACTAAATAATCCAAATATAGGGAGATTTACATTACTCTTCTTTTTCAAAACCCTACTATAAGGCTTCTCTCTCTAAAAACAACAATCATTTTGAAATTTTTAAACATTTTATTATTTTTACATTTATTGTATAGTTTTTGAGATGGAGTCTCACTTTGTTGCCCTTGGTAAAGTGCAGTCATCACAGCTCACAGTAATGTCAAACTCTTGGGCTCAAGTGATCCTATTGCCTCGGTCTCCCAAGTAGCTGGGACTACAGGTGCCCGCCACAATGCCTGGCTAATGTTTAGAGATGGAGTCTTGCTCTAACAATCATTTTCTTAAAAAACCAGTGTGGTTCTTTGGATTACTTAGGTCTATGACATAGCCTAAATAAGTTTTTCAATAAGAAAGGAGAAGAAATGTAAAGGTAACAGCCAAACAATGTACAATAAATTGGAAGAGGTGAAGCCTTAAAAATGCGATAATTCGAGGCAGCAGAGCACAGTGTTTCCGAAAGTGACCTCAGAGCCCAGTTTGGATACCAGCTTTGGCACTTGCCAGTCATAGAACTTTGGGTAAGATCTCTTTATCTCTCAACCTCATCATTTATAAAATGGGGGCAATAAAAATAGTACTTTCCCCATAAGTTTGTGATGAGAATTCTGAGTCAATGCTGTAAAGTACATAACAACCTATGTAAGGTGGTTGTTGTTTATCAATCATCTCCTCATTACAACACTGACAATTTTCTTCTTTATTTTCCCCATGGATGTAAAACACACTCTCTAGCGAAGCATTGTAATGGGCATTGCATACTGCAGTGAGGATCAAGTGTTTGTGTAACATGGACACAATTTCTGGAGCTGAGGGAGTTACTTTGTGGTTGTGGGGACAGACACCTAGAAGACTGCCCAGGGACAGCAGAGTATTGTGAAGCTGCACACTCCACTGGGCAGGGATGGCTTCCCTGTGAGTTCTTACTCAGTAAGATGATCCGATCCCTCTTGTTTACCCCGAAGGCCTGCATTTATTTTCTATTCTTTGGCAGCCATGTGATTGATATGGTATGTGTAGATGACAAATTTCTTCTAGATAGATAGACATCAGCTCAGATATTACCCTCAATAAACTATGGAATTACTATCGCCATGAATATGTTAAAGAAGACCTTAAAAATATGGTCTCAGATCAAAGTTGTTTTTGAAGCCACAGAGCAGTGAGCTAGGGGCCTACACGAAGTTGGAACATTCGGATGAAAGGGAAACCATTCATCTAATCACTTGTTGACAACTATGTGTCTCTGTGATTTAGGCATTTGGAAATATCTGAACATTAGAGAGCATCTCGAAACGACACAGAAGGCTATTGGTGAGATCTTTCTCTTGGTATCCAGATGTTCCAGCAATATGTAAATAAGACTCGTATCTAGGAAAAACAAAAGTAATGCAGGATGCCATCATAAAAACTCTTCTACCTCTGAAACTTCGTAGGGGAAAAATTAAATACAGAAAGGAGTAAATTCGCTTTTGTTGTTTTTATGATGTAAACACAGGCTGGTCCTGAAGGACATGAAGGACTACCTTGCGTTAAAATTTAAGATCATTGTTCCATGTCACACATGAAAACCCCAAAGTGATTTTTGGTGGAAGAAAAAGTTTTAAAATTTCTGGATTTGTTGTTAATAAGATCTACTTCACTAGACTTTATATTCAATTCAAAATCATTTTTATTTTATTTAAATGACAGCTGAATCACTGAATGTAGGGGAACTATTGAAGAGCTTCTGTTTTCAGGTGCTACAAATACTTTAATCCTTTTATTGAAACTACTTTTCAAGTCCAATGTTAGACTTAAGTGCCGATTTAAATGTTTATAGAACTACAACGATTATTTCTTAAAAAGCATGATCCATGGAGTGCTTGTTAGTGCTTTATTTGCTATGGGGAAATATTTCTGAGAGAATAAAAATAACATTAGTACAAACATTTCCCAATAACTTTAAAAGAGATATATGCTATTTAATTTTTCTAGATCACCTCTGTAAATTTGAAGAGGGTATGTAAAATTTTTTTCACATTGATGAGAGCTAATATTAATTTGAGCCAGTTCATGTATGTGAAACAATGTCTTGCGTGTGGACTTTTGGTGTGTTGCATTTACTTGACTTACCAAGGAGAGAAGCAGATAGAAGACCTGGTTTCGCAGAGGCCAGCTATGGTCATGGTAACCAAAATTAATTAATTAACAAAGTCCTCCATTCACTCTGTAGTCAAATGACCTTTTAACTCTGTCATACCACAGTTAGAACAGTAAGGAATTCTGAAGAAACTGGGTTCTTTTAGAATTTTCTACTCATCCCACAAATATGTAATGAAAGTCTACCATGTGCCATGTACTCTGTATACACTCTGTACTAAGGACAAGGGGTAAATAAAATACATATATTGTCCCTGCCCAAAGGGACAGATATTAAACAAATCATTTATGATGCTCAGTACAGATAACTTTGGGGCAGTCATTGAAAGTTCTTCTTAAGCTTGTAACTTCACAAACTTTTAGAAACCTAAACAATTATAATTGGAACAACTATAATAAAAGTGTCATGATAGCGTAGTAACAGGGAGGAAGACCCCAACCTGGACATCTTTAATGCTCCCCTCAGCTCCTCTAAACTTAAACAAATTTCTTCCTGACTGTAGGCCTCCAACATCCGTTTTCCCAATTTACTTTAGAAAACTTGTGATTGTAATTTCTTTCTCTGCACCTTTGAGAGGTAAACCTCCCAGAATCTTATCAGTTTTACAACACAGATATGCCTTTCTCAGGGAGCTGGGAGCCATCCCTTTGAAATGCGATTGCTAAGAAAATATTTATGTAACACAGAGCTTATCCCTTCCCTGGAAATTTTCTATTATTTTTTTCCTTTTTATTTCAGAACTTTAGGGGTTACACATGTTTTGTTTGCTTCTTACTTAATTTTATCAAGAAATTTTCTCTCTGAAATTATATCTAACTAAAAATAAACACCAAATGATACTATAAAAAAATTAAATAATTGGGTGGTGCCTGTGGCTCAAAGGAGTGGGGCACTGGCCCCATGTGCCAGAGATGGCGGGTTCAAACCCAGCCCTGGCCAAAAACTGCAAACAAACAAAAATTAAATAATTTAGAATAATCAAAACATTAATAAAAGTAATCCATACATTGCAAGTACTATAGAAAAACACATCAAATGTGAAATCTTATAATAAAGTATATGTCAGAAATGGGAAGATACTAGGCAAGGTACACAGTCTTCATTATATAAGACAAATAATTCCTAATGATTTACTGTACATAGTATCTAAAGTTAACACTATTGTATAATTTAAAATTTAAGAGGGTAGATATTTTAAGTGCTGACACCACACATAATCATAAGAGGATAGAGAAAACTTTTGAAAGTGAAGCAGAGGTTTTTGCATAGATTGTGCTGATGAATCTAGACATAAACACCCATAAAACATCATCACAATCTACCCAAAAAACTCTTCTTCACTTTTGAAATTAAATATGTACAACTGTTTGTATGTCATTCATACCTCATTAAATATGTACAACTGTTTATATGTCAATCATACCTCAAGAAAATTGCTGTATGATGAAAAAAAAAAAAAAAAAAAAAGGAAAGAAATGTAATTACCAAGAAGGCTAGCAGCCGTATCTCCCAGTCTTTCTGGGAGGGTAGGAGCCTGACTTAAGCACAGACACCTCCTCACTGATGTCCTCTACTGGCTCACCCCAGCGTTTACAGCCCCTCTTGCCTTTGGTTTCAAGGTCTTTGCCCTACTGCCATAGTCTTGAATCAAGTCTTCCTTGTCTGTTTCACTTATGTGGTGCAATTTTTCTTTGACTAGTCTGGGTAGGGCCATGGAACCACAGGCGTGAAGGTATCTGATACTTTGTAGAGAAGGTGATGATTAAGCAAGGTCTGAAAGTTGGAGTTATCTAGGCTAATCCTGACTGGGGATGACTGATAGGTGACTGGGTTGGTGCTGGGGATGGAGTTAATTTGCAAGACAAGAAGAGACAATAAACGAAATTTTTCACCATCTGTTGGACAATTTTAGCCTTCCTCATGGTCCTGAGGAGGTAATTTCAAAAGCATCATCATTTTCTAAGCCCCGAGTCTCTTCTTTTGATCACACCAATTCAGAGGCAGCAATTTACAATTACACTGGAAAGGAATTCTAGGATTCAAGGCAATAAAGTTCTTATCCTTAAAATTCTTAAATAGGTCAAATTTCTTTTAAACCAGATACGCCCTAAGCTGATCTCTGGAGTTTCCATCTGATCATGGAGCTTTAAGAGAGTTCTAAGGCTCTGGTATTGTTTTAGAACTGAGTCCTTTCAAACAGCCAGGAAGCTCTCTTTGAAAGTGCCACGAAGGGCAGGGCGACGCTTTGGGAGGAGATGCTTTTGCTAATGATTTTTACTTCCTGAGAAAAAGCATGAACATCCCTTTGAAGATACTCAAAACATATCCAATACAGAAAAGTTAACTGATAACTTATCCAGTCCTTAATTGCATTCACAAGGGATTCCCATTACAAGTGCTGTGATTGTTAAATACAATTCTTTGCAGATTTGTTTTCAAATGAATTACGCCAATTCCACCTCTCAATCGTGAACATGAGAGCTGAGTGGAGCATGGAAAAACACGGATACGAAACGTTCTGAAACAAGGAAGCGATGATTAATGTCACAGGTTAAAGTCACAACATTTGGATTCTCAAAGATAGTCTGCAGAGGAGGAGGAAGAGAATCACCCGCCAGGGCAGATAGGAAAATAAAATGTGGATGATGCCTCTACACAAAGCAGTGTCATGGTCCTTCTGAGCACCCTGCCTCCCTGCACTGGCCCACACTTACCCAGTCAATCACCGCAGAGGAAGGAAGGTCTAGATCTCAACACAGCTGCCTGTAGAGTTTTTCTTGAGAGCTTGTTTTAAGCATTTTAATTGGTAGTCAAATTTTAGAAGCCAAACAAATCATGTGGGCATTCAAATACTTTTAGAACTACCACAGCTATTAGGGAGGTGACGGCACCCTCTAAAAATTCACGAGACTTTTTTAGTCCAAACTTCTGATGTTTCTGCACCCAATCAGTGTTTTGCTTCTCGGCTACCCATCCACCCACCCATTCATTATCTCTATTTACTGAGGCCTCAGGATAATACTTGGCTCATTTTATTTTATTCAACCTCTCACAACAACCTGAGAGGTAGCGATAGTCAGCACTATTTGCAAATAAGAAAACTGGGGCTTAGATGTATTAATAACACGTTTAAAGTTCTTCAAGTCATGGGTGGAAGAGCTGGGAGTAAAGGCCAGGCTTGGCTACAGGGTCTGTATTTTTAATCTCTGGTCTTGAATTTCTAAACATACTTAGATAATTAAGTCCTTTAATGTTTCACATACCATGTAACTCTGAAAGAAGAAAACTTAGGCTCTTTCCTAATAATGGAAAGAAGCTACTGTGATAATTTTCTAAGTCAGTGTTGAAGAATAACAATATGTTACTGAGAACTTAGTGTAGCTAACTGCCAGGTTGGAGGCTGTATGGATTACACAGAAGTGGGTTTGTACACCCAAAGAGACTAAGAGTCAGCATGCAGTGTACAGGAAGCTCAGGACTGCATCAGCTTTTATACAAAAGGTAGCACCTTTGTATTACCTTCTCTCTTCCAAATAAACTGACTTGGGTCCTAATCTACATATTGTAACTGCTCCCATTCTGTGGCTACTCTACGCAGAAACTCATTTAAATCTCCTTTCTGTTGGCATTTCCTACCTTTTAATCAACTGTGTTATTCTTGATGCTGTTTCTTGTTTTCTTCTCTATAATTAATTTCAACCTTGGGAATGAGAAGATTGAACAAAGATGATTTATTTATATTTTGCCATTTCTCTGTTCTTTTGCTGCATCAACTACACTTATTGCCGACTTTGGTGGGTTGAGCTGAACATCGGGGACTAGTCCCCCTGTTTACCCTTAAGTGTTCCAGAAAACACATCCTTCTATTTAGCTAAAGCAAAACTGTGCAGCACATGAGGTGTGCCATGGTGTGTTTCCTGCCTGGGTCCCTACCCATGAAGCCTGTATTGCTGCCCCCTCCTAGCCATAGTGCAGTAAGCTGGAATTCCAGCTCTATAAATGACCAGCACTATGTGACTTTGGGTCTAACCTACAGAAGTCTCAGTTTTCTCATTTCTAAACTGGGGATAATAATAGTATATGCCTTGCATGGTTGCTGCTTTGATGATTAAATGAAGTCAGCTATCATAATACTAGCCTAACGCATAATGATCATTTAATAAATTGCATCTGCCATCAGCAGCACCACCCCAGCATTTATCATCACTGTCCTAGAGGTTTACCCCAGCCCCTGAGTCAGCCCAGGACTGCCTTTCCTGAGCCAGACATCTCAAAGCTGCTTTGTTTTCCCACCATTTCTTGTCTTGTGTTCATTTTCAAATTACCAGCATCTCATTGGTTTATGGGACTCAACTGACCCATGCTACTGTGCAAATGAAAAAATGGCTAGAAGGTTGCTCCAGATAACCAGGAGCTGGGTATTCAAACTGAGTGTGTCTGTAAGAGAGCTGCTCAACTTCTTGTCATTCACCCCATGAGGGCTAATTGTATGTGTCAACTTTCTTGGGCCACAGGATGCCTGGATATTTGGTTAAACACTGTTTCTGGTGTGTCTATAAGGGTGTTTCTAAAAGAGGGTACTTTCTGAATAAGTAGACAGTACAGCAGATTGCTCTACCCAACGTGGGCCGTCCTCATCCGGTCCACTAAAGGCCTGAGTAGAGTAAAAGGCAGGGTGAGAAAAAATTCTCTCTCCCTACCTGACTTCAAGTTGGGCTGTCAGACTTGAACTTGGACCAGCACTTATACTGCTGGTGCTCTTGTTTCACAGGCCTTTTGACTCAGATTGGAACTATACCATTACCTCTCTTGGGTCACCAGTTTGCCAACTACAGATCTTGTCCCAGCCTGCATGACTGCTTAACCTTATAATAAATATCTCCCTGTCTGTCTATCTGTCTCTCTCACTGTTCTGTTTCTCTGAGGAACCCAGACTAACATAAACCCCATATGAGTTAGTTGTGATCAGGATTCTAGTTGATGGGGAAGATATTATTGAGTAAGTAAGATCGCTAAGGAGTCTTAAATTACACCACCTAACATAGAAGGTTGGCCTTTAGTTAATTAAAAAAAACTAATTCAACCAAAGATGCCAAGAAATTTAGTGAGTCTCTTAGAAGATTCAGGATACAGGGAGGATTTTTAATTTACAATTCAGAGTCCAACATCTCCTCCCAAGTTTTAATTTATTGCATTGTATTCCTAATCACAGAAGCAACTGGAATCAATACTAGAAGGAAGAGTAGCTAACAAAATAATTGAATATAATTCTGGTTTTAGAAATAACTGTGAATAAGGCAAAATGTTGATGCCTATTTAATCTTAGTGGTGGGAAGAAGGTATCTTATTTTAGGTATTTTCAATAGCTTCATTAAAAATTAAAGAAGAAATAATTATGCTTCCTCTGATAAGTCCCCAATGTCTCCACTAGGAATGTCTGAGAATGCTGTGCTGTGTCTTCCCAGAATAGCTGCTTCCTTTTATCCTCCCAGAACCGCATTATTTAATTACTGTACTTTTTAACTAAAATATTTAAAACTTAAAAACTAATTAGACACTGTTTTGTTTTAACCATTTTTTCCAGATGTCTTCCTTGCTTACCAGCCAAATTTAGGAAGCGATGGCAAACAAGCTTGGCAAGAAATGCATGTTTAACTGTTTTATGGGCAATATGTAATAACATTATTGTCATTTAAAATGTACTTTACTATTCCCCTGGGTCTTTATATTCTCTGCACCATTTTCATTACTACTGATTCTTTGCCTTTCCTGTTCATTGAAGTGCGAACTCTTACTGTATTCAAACTCTTAACCCCGAGGGAATTTTCCTTTTGAACATTATTTATTTCAAAATAAAAAAAAAAAAATTTACTTATATATGACAAGATACATCTCAGGTACAGAAAAACAGTTTCTCTTTGGGCGGCGCCTGTGGCTCAAAAGAGTAGGGCGCTGGCTCCATATGCCGAAGGTGATGGGTTCAAACCCAGCCCCGGCCAAAAACTGCAAAAAAAAAAAAAGTTTCTCTTCTAGGAAATAGGTAGTTGCTTACTATTATACAGAGAGTACCAAAAAGTGCATACACATTTTGAGAAAGGAAGAAACCGTATTAAAATTGTAATACTTAATATATACTGATAACATTTTTTATCTTGTATATTCTATCTTGTATCTCTTGTAATTGCAGAGGTCAAACATGACCTGACTGTTACAATTTTAATTCAGTTTTTTCCTTTCTTAAAATGTGTGCACATTTTGGGGGTACCCTCCCTGTATTATTGATAGGCAAATAGAGATATGAAAGATTAAATACTAATTAAGATAATAAAAAATAACACTAACTATCACTAACATTCACCAAACACTTACTATATTGCAGGCATTATTCTACATGCATTATTATCTCAATCTTTTTAACTATTTCATGAGATACCCATTATTACCAGCCCCATTTTCTTGGATGATAAGACCAAGGCCCAGAGAACTTGTTCACATAGGTGGATCAACCAGAAATCAGTTTGTTTGTTTTTTTAAACTCTGTAGTGGACTGACTTCATCTCCAATATCATTTATTCCTCATTTCACTGCAAGGAAACAGGTGTGTGTTCCTAACTGCCAGGCGTGGTGCCTTTGGTCTCAGGCTTGGCACCCTGTGGGCGGTGAGCTTCTTCAATAACCCCTGAATCTTGAGTCTTGTCACACTTAGTCATGGTGATGGCTTATAGAGGAACTCTCATACAAGGAGTCCAGCAAAGTCTTTACAGACACACAAGTGCCTCTGATCTGAGCATGCAGTTCTGCCTGGGGTTAAGATTTCGGGATTGCATGATGCATTTTTAGGCAGACAACTCTCTTCTGAAACCACCAGAACGAAGCCGTACATTTGTGCAGTGTGCTGTGGCTTTCAAAGTCTCTTATCATATAGGATCGCACTTGATCTTCTCACAAACCTGTGAGGCAAGCAGGAGTGGTTTCAGTGTTTCCACTTTTCACATTTTTATAGAAACCTAAGGTTCAAAGAGACAAGTGAGTTGTCCAGCTCACAAAAGAGGAGCAGTTTAAATGTAGAGTCAGCACTAACAGCCTGTTCAAAAGTACAAAGCTACTTCTCTGCAGACACAGCCACATGGTGAATTTACAGAAAAATCACAAAAGCAATAGTGCCTTCTGATATTGTTGTTTGTTTTTCTAATTCCAAATCTCCCTCACTAATGTCTGGCAAGGAGCCAAGCACATGGAAGTGGCCCAGCCAATAAAGGTGGATAATGATGACGGAGTGTGGCTGAGATCAGAATTCATCAGCTCCCAAGTTCTGCCATTTAAACATACCTGCATCTCCTTGGTTGGTGCTAACCAATGCCTCTACATTGCAAATGCAAGTAAACCCCAAAAATATAAAATAAAATCTATTTTTAAAAAATGTTTGTCAAAATCTCCAGTAGCTTTTCAATATTTCTTAAGTTGTTTCTTTTGTTTTTAAAACTGTCATTTTTATTTTGACAAGGTTGAAAAAGGACCTGAATTTTTTGCACCTCTTAATATAAGTATAAATCTGGTACTTACATCTTGCTTTTGGTTTTTATTTTTATAGTTGCCACAGTGATAAACTTTGCTTTATGCAATAGAAATGTTTTTAAAAGTCATCTGTAAACTGAATTACCCCAAAATGTGATTTGTGGCTCATTAAGTGAAAAATGCTTTTATTAAAAAAAAACACCATTCACTGATATTTGTGAGTTTAGAATTTCACAGTTGGCTTTTCCAAATCAGAGTACACCTTGGGGTTTTGTGTGTGCATGTATGTGTAACTTTTAATTATATACTAACAAGTATTTTTCATTCATTACTCTGTGACCAACACTTTTAAGTTATAAATGTAGACTACTGTAGCAATTACCAGATGAGTAAGCATGATTTTGAAGGACTTAACCAAACACAGATAACATAGCCATTAAGAAAATTAGTGTACATGCCTATCACCATCAATGGAGATCTGAGGACTTGACCATTTTTTATCAGTTGTTTTAACAGGACAAAACTTTTCACTTTTTCCTATTCCATGATTAAAAGGTAATTCTTTAAAAAGTCAGATTATTGAAAAGGAGAGAGAGGTTAAAAAATTATCCTTATATTATCTATTTTGATTGAACACTGTTAATCAAAGATTTAAGAACTTTGATAGTAGAATTTTTCCTGTGGATTTAAAAAATATTTGTTGTTCTTATACTGTCCAAATTTAGATTATCACTGTATTTCGTTATAGATACTTGGTATATAAATAATTGAAAAGAATAGAATTAGGTTTATTGGGAGTTTATTTTGAATTAACTCAAAGGATGAAGGATATGGTTGGTAAAACCAAGTAGGAAAATGACTATTCTCTCCCTCTCCCCCGCCCCAGTGAAGTATATTTAATTCTAATGGTCCTTTGTGAACATTTTGAAACAATTCCTAGGCTTCCTAGGGACTGACAATCCTGGTAGCTTCATCGGCAGTGGAATAATCTTGAAACCAGTTCTGCATGGCCTAGCAGCTTCAACAGCCAAAAAATGGAGTGGAAAAAATCAATTATTGGAGGAATTTGATCTTCCTGCTATTTGCTTTCCCCAAAAGTTAAAAAAAAAAAAATCATATCGTAGTGACAGATACAGCTTATTCTGTTATCCTAAGGAGCTTATTTCAGAGTTTCTGCCAACTTGGGTAGATTCAAATTAGATATCCAAGCACTTTAAGTCATAAACCCTCAAAATTAAATCACTTTTAGTTATGCAGATTTTAAAAGTAGTAACACGTTATTTTAAAGTATGTGTTTTTAAATCTGTGTAAGTAATCTGATCAACTTACTACATGTTAGTGAATGCTTGCGGAAGGAAGGAATAAACTAACTTATTGTCTAAGTCCTACCAGAGAAGTTCTCTAAGAAATTCATAATCTTGGCAAAATACATCAATGCAAAAAAATCAGAAAATTAGAAAATGTCTAAGGATAAGAATGAAACAAATTTTATTCAAATATTCAGCCAAAATGTACTGTAGAGGCTATGAAGGTGAAAGACATCTGTTTGCGTTTACGATGAGATGGGGTGACAAACACAAATTGCAGGTAAGTTCAACACAGTGTGGAAATGACATCACAGACTGAGGCAGTCCCCAGGGGACTTGTTCTGAAGTTGCATTTGTATGGAAGTTAGAACAGTACATTTACCTATTACCTGTAATAGCTTCCATTAATAAGTGTGAGTTGTATATCAGTCAGATGTTTGTAATTTGGGACTTAGAATAATAGCCTCTGTTTGTAATTCAGGGACTGTCTTTATACTAAGTATTTTGGAAGGTTGGAAGTAGGTAAATTCCAATGTGGGGTCATCAGTGAAATCTGTTTCAATCTTGACCTTAGCCAGATAGCCTCCACATACTATATAATTTTATTTAAAGGTTGGTTTAGGAAAAAACTATTAAGATCAGAAACTTTCTTCCAGTATATTCCAGAATTTTCTTTCTGCTTCAATGTAGACATTGAGGAGCAAGGCTGAGTATAATGACTATTTGTCAAAGAGATCATATTCTCAGGGTATGTATCATAATTTTTTATAGGGAGAGAAAGGAATGTTAATTTGAAAAATCTCCCAAATTCATGTTTTCTTTATTCCTATCATTTATCTTTTAGGATTGGGTTTAAAGTTTATTTTTCATTTTGATAGAAGCAAAACCTTGACATCTGCTAAGGTTTGAATGTGTCCACTGAAGTTCACTTGTTGGAAACCAGCCTCAGTGCAACACTGTCAGGAAGTGGAATCTTTAAGAGACCTTTGGGATGGATTAATGGCATTAGGGCAGAGCAGGTTAGCTATCATGGGAGAGGGTTCCTAATGACAGGGATGAGTTCAGCACGCTTTCTTTCTTGTGCTCTTGTGTACCTTTTGCTTTCCACATTCTGCTATGCAATGACACAGCAAGAATGCCCTGGCCAAATGCCGGAGTCATCCTCTTAGACTTTCAGCATCTCAAAGTGTAAGCTAAATAATTTTCTGTCTGTTATAAGTTATCCAGTCTGCTGTATTCTGTTATAGCAACATAAAATGAACTAAAACAGAAAAACTGGTGCTGGGAAGTGGGGCTGTTGCTATAATAAATACCTGCAAGTATGGAAGTGGCTTTGAAACTGGGAAATGAGTAGAGGCTGGAAGAATTTGGAAGAACAGGCTAGAAAAGGCCTAGATTGCTATCAATGGAGTATTAAAGGTTATTCCGGTAAAGATTCAGAAGAGGAGGAGAGCTATAGGGAAAAGTCTGAAACTTCCTAGAGATTATTTAGAAATATAGAAAATAAAGGCTATTCGGAATAGGTCTCAGGTGAAACAGAGATATTGAAAACTGGAGAAAAGGCCATCCTTGTGATCAAGTGGCAAAGAAACTGGATGAATTGTATTCATACCCAAAGGCTATGGAAGGCAGAATTTGAGAGCAATGAAGTAGGATATCTACTAGAAGAAATTTCTAAGCAAAATATTGAAGGAGCTGCATGGCTACTTTTAACCACATACAGTAAGAAGCAAGAGAAAAGAAAAGACTTAAAGATGGAATTTATCACTAAAAGAGAAGTAGAATGGAAAGATTTAGAGCATGCCCATGTAAAGTGTGGAGAAAGAATGGAGAGCAAACCAAGGGTGTAACCAAGTGGCCATTTGCTAAGGAAATTAGTACAAGTAGACGGGGGTAGAAGAGAGCCAGGTACTACCCAACAAGACAACATGAGAGACCCTGAAGGCATTTCAGAGATCTCTGAGGCCCTGCCTTGGCAGGCCCAGAGCTCTACAAGGGCAGAATGGTTTCAGGGGATAGATCAGGGGCACCCTCCGTGGGTTAGCTGCTCAGGGCCTTGGGTCTCTATTCCCCACTTTCTGGTGCAGCACTTCTTAGCTGCCCCAGTAAGCCCAGGTGAGGTTTGTGCCACAGTCCTGGGAGTCACAAGAAGTAAGCCTTGGTGGCTTCCATGTGGTGTGAACTCTGCAAACATGCAGCATGCATGAGCTGTGGGACCAAGACAGGCTGAGCTTGTAGGTGTTGCCTTGGTATGATAAAGTATAGGGCCAGAGCCAGCTGTGGGTAAGAAGATGTCAAACACCTGATTCCAGCTCTTTCCCTGGCTGCCTGCTCTTGCTGCTCAGCGTTTAACCCAAATGTCATTAATTGGAGAGGGTTTCATTGACCACCCTGTGTAACAGCCAATCTCCCCTGTGTCAATCCTAGCTCCTCTTTCTGCTTAATTTCATTCAGAGCACTTGTCATTATCTAGAATATACACTTTATGAGTATAGGGGCCTCATAGATTTTGTTGACTCCTATTTCTCCAGCACCTAAAGAACACAATTGGCATGTATCAGTTTCCAAAAAATTTTGTTAAAAGGATAAAATAGAAATAAAGTTGTATCTTACAAAAAGACTACTAGAAGGGTTAAGAGATATGGTTTAGCCACTAACTATATCTCTCTCCACCTCTCTCCCCTGCCTCTCCCAGCAGATTCTGATATATCTCCTAGGGGAATAAAATTTATGAAACATCTCTGTGGTGTAAGGAGAGATAATACCAATGAGTATGTGCTGTGCTTAAAAACGGACTGTAGATGGGAAAAGGGCTGAGGGCCTCTTGCTTAAAGGAAAGAACATTCGAAAGGAGTTTAAGAACTGGTTCAACTGCCAGGAAGTGGAGTCCCTGGGCTACTAATTGGCTTACTCTTCTGTCAAATATGGATGACAGTCCCTGACTCCCAGACTGCCCTGAGGTTAGATGAGACATTACGTGTGAATACTCTCAGCACAGCACCTGGCCCAAAGTGGCTGCTTGGTCCCTCTCAGCTGGATGTGAATCTGAGCAACCTTGAAGTAGCTACATTACGTCTATGCAGCCTTGTCTCCTTATCTATAAGAATGCGGCAACTCCATCTCACAGGGATGTGAAGCGTGAATCAAGTAATAACTGACCTATCCTCTTAGGGGCTGGAGGTGCCGTGCAGGCATCAGGATCTCTATTCTTGCTTTGTCATGAGCTAAGTGACTAAGTCAGTCTCTGGTGCCTCTAAAGTTCTGTCAGTAAAAGTAGAATTTTATCCACATCATCTATTTCTTCACTATGAATTTAAAATGAGGTAATCATTCAGAAAACATTTTGTAAAAGTGAGAACGATGAAAAAAACGAAGCTTTTTTTCACCATCATCTTCAACTTCAAAATGATGGCCCTGATGACTGTGGTGACTGTGCGACAGTCAAGATGCTGTTAGAACTTGCACAGTGATAACCAGTCAGTCACAGAGATGAGCTCAGTGATATGGAAAGAAGATGGAATGAATGCCATTTCCTTTTGCTCCTGAGGGTTTGATACTGCACAAAGCAGAGCTCGGTATCTCAATAAATGTAGAATGAAAGGGATAAGGGATTAACTCTCAAAAGCAGCCAGCTGAGGAAGTATTCAATAGTGAAGTAACATCATGACGATAAAGTCTATTTAGCAATTCTGCTACTACAGTTCAGATAACTTCCCTGTCTCTCACTCCCCCTCCCCCAATATGCCTCAGGGGGTTACAGTTCCAAGGGTTAAACACAAAGAGTCTGAGGAGGACTGAATGAGTTACCATGTGAGGCATAATTCCTCACCTTCTTTCTGGCATAAGACACAGAGTCTACAGGCTGGTTAAGGGCTAGAATTGAAGGGTCAGGAAATCCCTTAGTGGTGTGTGGGTAACAGGAGTCTATGGATTTTACAGTTTTAAGCTAGTGAGCTCAGTGCTGCCTGCTTGGCAGGACCTTGGGGGGATCAAGTAGCCTCACATTAGTCATTGCTCGATTTGACTGGTAGAGGGACTTGGACTGATTGGATGGGAAACATGAGAGTCCAGGTGTCTAGACCCCTCAGCACCACTGATTCCATGAAGAGAAGCCTGGGTAGGTCCCTCTGTGATGCCTCCTTTCCATCTGTGTCTGTGTCCCAGACCTTCCTCTCAGTATTGAATGTGCAGTCTCTGAGCTCTCTCCTATTAGATGATGATATGTGCCTGGTTCATCTCCATATCCCCAGGGCTGTGCACAGTCCCTGGCATACAAAAGGTGCTCAGCAAATGCTAGGAGAATTAATGAATAAGTGAATATGTGAAGGGTTCTTCTCTTTCAAAGTCTAATGCTGCTGTAGCTATAAAGAGAGGACAAAGGACTCCTGGCCAAATGAAGACCATTTAACATCATCACTCTGTTCTATTACTTCTACCCCAGTTACAGCCAAAGAACATCAATTTTGCTTACAAGACAAAAAAATCCTTCCCAAAATGGAACTTGGGACCCACATTTAATTACAATGAAAGCAAAAAGGAAGTAAATATAAGACATGTTCATGATAGAAACAGAGTATTAATGATGATCATTGTTATTCTATATGTATTCTTATAAATCACATGAACTATTAGAAATCAATCTGTAGGAAT
Source organism: Loris lydekkerianus (assembly GCA_963574355.1). NCBI lineage: Eukaryota > Metazoa > Chordata > Mammalia > Primates > Lorisidae > Loris > Loris lydekkerianus. Next base: position 21,543 of record CAUYPK010015342.1, read on the forward strand.
TGCTAGGTCATTAATTCTCAAGTTGTGATCATTCAGATAGAAGCTAGTATTAGGTTTTCTCTTTTATTAGTAGTAAAAATAATAAATGGAAGCAGCGGGGAGAATATTTAAGAAAAGCACAGCTTTCATTTCTTTTAGAAGCATTCATATACACACAAAAGGACTCATTGCAATGTTAGCAGAAGCCAACACAGTCACACAAAGAAATTTTTATATATTGACAGAAATAGAATTCTAGTCAGAATTTTGGCAAAGATAATTTTTGTTCTTCAACTATACATTCCAGTTCAGACTTCAATTAATTTACAGTAGAACTTGTGTAAGTTGAGCACACAAGGGACTGTAACAAACTAATCAACATATAGAGGTGGTCAACTATGCTAATATGCACATGTGGTGCATGTCTGGGCTATGAAAATTGGGTCAATTTAAGGAGGTGGTCAGTGTTGGTAGGTGGTCAACTATGGAGGTTCTGCTATATTTTCTCTGAATGAAAGAAGTAAGTAACCACAATCCTCCCCCCAAATATCTCAACAGAGGCAGGATATACTTGTCTATTTATACAACAAAATTGAGTTGAATGATCTAATAAGAACAATACGCATTTAATTCCTTCTGGTGTGATTGTATCATCAGAAGCCTACAAACTAGCTTTAATCATGGGGGATCAATTTAAAGACACATCTGCTAGTCTTAACTAAAGCACTTAAAGATTCAGTTGTATTGAAGCTTGAAACGTAAAGAGGAAAAACAGAAACTTTATTTTGCAGTTAACTCATAAGGCAGATTTAAATGAATATTCACAAAAAGAACGACTGAAATGAGTTCAGTAGTATTCAAAAAGCAAAGAGAAAGAACAGTTATTCTAAAAAGAACTTTAAATGGAAAGAAATGCCTTAATATACTACACATACAAACTAATAACGTTACTCCCATTAGGCAAAATATAACTATTGCTACATCATATACATCCATTTATCATGTTATAGCTATGTGACAGAAACAGATACAGTATTCATTTACCTGCAGGGGAGGTGATTACAACTGGTTCAGTGGAAAGGATCAGAAGAGAGAGAGTTTGTGAGTTCCTGTGGGTCAGCAAACAGGCCTCAGGAACTCCCTCAGCTGATGGAGGTCCAGAGCCCTGTTTTTCTTAGCCACCAGTTCCTGCTCTGTGATCTGTGTTTTGGACTTTGTGGCTATCCGTTGGGCCCATCATAGCTGGCTGAACTGACCCTCAAGGCTCATGTACATGGGGTCTCTCCACCCACGACTGGAATTAATGTTCATAAATGGATGAACAAGATAGAATCACTAATTCCCTCCATGGCCGCTTATGGAGAACAAACTTATAAACAGGTAATTATTTAGAGCTCATTAGTCAGTGTAAGAAAGGGAAAAAAGTCCTAGCCACACATCTCCTGGCCATTAATGTGAGCTGCTATTGGGAGGGAAGCTGGCCGAGCCAAGGAGTGTAAATCTTAGGTTGTATTATTGGGTATTTGAATGTAACCTCCACCCTAAGTCAGGCAAGTATGAAATATATTGAAAGGTTTTCTGTCACTAGATTCATTTTGTTACTCATGTACTTTCAATGGCTCTTGAAACAAACAGATAGGAACAGAGTGATTATAATTTCCTAACTGTTGGGGAGATCCAAAAAGATGCAAGCATGCTAGTATTATCTGTACTTCATGTTGGATGGGGAGAACCGAGTGACCATTTACACGTATAACCATCAATAAAACATAGTACAAGATTTTAATCACCAACTGCTTCTGAGAATGACCTGTGTGATCCATCTCAACAAATCAGTTTTACCCATTAGATGCGCCTTGGACTCACCCTGGAATTGGAGTTTGCAGTGAACTGTGAACTGTAATTATGCTTCACCCTAACAAGCAATCAGACCACTGGAACAACCCAACCTCAAGAGACTGGCTAACTGGTATCTGCATAACCATCAGATAAATAACCCTTCCCATGGTCTGAAGTTACCTCCATGTGTGCTTGCAAAGGATGTTTGAAGTAGATTCTACAAGAGGAGAGGGCAACTTGTTGGGAATTTCCTGTTCGAAAACTATTAAAAATGTCAGCTTTCATCAAAGAAGTCCACATTACCCAGCATTCAAGGATCTTGATTTTTCTCATAAGAATTGAATGAGATGTCTCAGAACACTCTGCTACTTATTATACTATCACTAGTTGGAATACTGTAATTACAATAGTATATATAAGTAAGTTAATTATGAAATAAGGTTTCTCTTTTTATTTTTTACATTTCATTGTTCCTTTTACATCCTATCCTGTGGCACATTGGTATGCCTCAGGAAGTTTTAAATATCATTAATTATTTTCAAAAGAAGTTCAAAGCACAGTAAGTATATTCTTTTTTTTGCAAACTCTTCTTTCTGATGAACATAATTTATGTGTGCCATGGAAGTTTAACTATAGGTTCAAGTGTGCTGTGAGATACAAAAGGTTGCAGAACACTGCCCTAATCAGTTCCTGTACTAGTAACTGTAAACAGAGGGAAATGATTCTGATCAACATAAAGCTAATGATCTAGTTGCTTTTTCTCTTTCAAATTACAGAAGTAATTAGGACATTTTGTGATGCTAGGAGTTTTTAAGGAGAGGTGCAGAGAGTTATGGCAGAACTTACATGCAGTGCTACTCTGGTTGGAGAGGGTTGAGGGAAGTCTTCCTTGATGTTTGGGCAGAGACCTGAAGAATGGCGAGGTGGAGGTGGGGTCAAGGGAATGCCCAGGCACAGAAAACAGCACAGGGAACAGTGCCTGCCACTCAGGAGGCTCACAATAAACATTTGTTTAATTAATGATGTAACAGCACACACTGCTTGGCTCTTTGTCAAACTTTTTGAGGTTGTCATGCTCCCTTCAAGGTTACTATTACAAAGTTCTTTGTTGCTGGAAGCTCTGCTGTGAATTCTATGGCATCTTCAAAAAGAGATTTACATTTTTTGTGAGGGGCAGCATGGAAGCCTTCAATGCTTCACACTAAGAATTGATTTCTTTTCTGTTTTTTTTTTTTTTTTGAGACAGAGTCTCACTATGTCACCCTTGGTAGAATGCTATAGCGTCACAGCTCACAGCAACCTCTTGAGCTTAAGTGCTTCTTTTGCCTCAGCCTCCCAAGTAGCTGGGACTACAGGTGCCCGCCACAATGCCTAGCTATTTTGTTGTTGTTGTTGTTGTTGTTGTTGTTGCTTAGCTGGCCCAGGCCGGGTTCGAACCCACCAGCCTTGGTGTATGTGCTGGGCACCATAACCACTATGGGTGCCGAGCCTAAGAATTGATTTCTAAGGAATCCTGCCGCTAGAACAAGTCAGGAAGTTGGCAAGAGGTTTCCAAAGTTGTTCCCCAGAAACCAACACCTTACAAGGAGAAATTTACTGGGCATGAATTTAGTCATATATCATGCAGATAATAGGTCTAGCAGTAATATAAAGCTGTGGTAAATGATGCCTGTTCAACGCGGGCTAAAATACAAGACACTCTTTCCCCTACATACATCACATCTCTCTTCCTAGTTTTATTTATCAAAATAATTACAAAATATTTGTTAAGAAACCAAGGACTTTCTGCAACAGCTTGTGATACTACATATAGTAAGGCTCAAATAGAAAAACATAATAAAATGACATTTCTTTGGGTTAAATGACTCCTTTTACCTTCACACGACACTTCATGAGTTTTATTTTCCCTGAATCCTAAGCGAGGCAGTGGATTGTGTAATAATGTCTGTACTCTGAGATATATGCTTGAGGGGGTGATTTTTCCAGCTATCAAAACAATAATTAACATGTATACCTAGTAGTCCATCAGTGGCATCTGAAGTTTTGACTGAGTGACAGAGTAATACACATAACCTCATGCAAATTCATATACAGCAACTTTGTGAAAAGCAAAGTCACCTTTCTAACTTTGCAAGCTGGTGTCTGAAGCACCCACGAGATGAGTGGATGCTAACTTTGCAAGCTGGTGTCTGAAGCACCCACAAGATGAGTGGATGTTAAACTGCTTGGCAAAGAGAGGAAGGCAAAGGAGACAGGTTCAAAGGCAATCTCAGGAGTCCTTTTGCTCAGCCCTTGCACCCTCACCCTTCATGGTAATTCTCAAAATGGACCTGGTCTCTGTTGCTACACATAGTGCTTCTCTTTACCCTCCTATAAGCATAGGAAAATGCAACAAATGAGCTTGGATTGGAGAAGAGTGGGATGTGGCTGCAGAGAAGGAAGGAGATTGTGACTTTTCAAGGGTCATGTCTGGTTCCAGAGAGACATTTGAGGATGGCTCCTGGGAACACCTTGAGGGCAGGGACCAGGAGTTATTATTATCTCATGGTCTCTAGGGTTCACGGTAGAGCTTGGCACATGAGTACTCACTGAATAAATGAATAAATTTGTTGAGCAGGGAGCTGGAGAAGCAATAGATGCTCTTGGGGGAAGGTCACTAAACCAGCAGCAAGAGCAGACTCCACAGTCCCTGGTGTGGTTACAAGCCACCATCATGTCACCCAGATGACTTCCTTGTTGGTGATGGCTGAATGTATAATTTCTGGTGAAAATAAAGTACTTTAAGATATTTTTCCTTATATTTTAATTCTTGCATCATACTATTATTAAGTCAGATTTTATTACCCCATCTGCTTAAAACTTTCAGAACTACCAAATGCCTACTGGATAAAGTCCACACCACTTGGCAGAGCTTGAGAGGGCATTCAGGATCCAGAACCTACCTACGTCTTCCACTTGTCATTCCCCCAGTGACCTGACTCTCTGGTTAAATTTAGGTACTTATAGTTTACACAATGGGGCCATTTCATGGTGCCTGAGATTGCCTTTGAACCTGTCTCCTTTGCCTTCCTCTCTTTGCCAAGCAGTTTAACATCCACTCATCTTTCTGAAAATGTTTCTGACCTCATCTTTCATTTATGTCCTTGAATGTCTTTCCCTAATGGCACTCATAACACAACACTGCATCGGCTGGTTTGCAGAGATCCTCTGCTTTCCAGATAGAGGCTACCCTGATGCCAGGGACCACATGTTTACATGCATTTCTGTATCTCCAGCACTGATCACCGTGCCTATAACATGGTAAATGCCACATAAAAATAGACTAACTGAATGAAGGCATAACTCCATGAGCAGTTTTCTCTTTATTATTTTTGGCATTACAACAGTGATAATATCTGTCTCTTTGTTTCACACTCATAAACACTATAATGCCTGATTTTATGTCTCTGAAATGGTGAAGAATGGTATATTACAGCAGTTACATTTGGAAGAAGGGTCTTTTAAACATATAATATGCTCCCAGAAATGTCTACTTTTTTCTTGTAGTTCTCCAGGAGTTAACTCATTGGGAGGCTCCAGATTGTGTTAATGTGCTTGGCCAGACGGGGTTTTATAACACTTTCGCATGCTGTATCACATAAAAGACACACACCTGTTTATTGAGCCAATTGCTTTTTAAAAAGTTACTATACCATCTGTTGTGCCTGCCTTCTATAAAAATGCAATGAGTAGACAATGCTAATTTTGAAATATGGAAGATATTTTCACCTATTTAAAATCCTTAAAAAATACTTAAGTAGGCTGGGTATGGTGTCTCATGCCTGTAATCCCAGCACTTGGAAGGCCAAGGAGGGTGGACTGCCTGAGCTCACAAGTTCAAGACCAACCTGAGCAAGAGTGAGACCCCCGTCTCCAAAAATACTGTGGGTGACTGTAGTCTCAGCTACTCGGGAGGCTGAGGCAAAATAATTGCTTGAGCCCAAAAATTTGAGGTTGCTGTGAGCTAAGATGTCACAGCACTCTACTGAGGGTGACCAAGTGACATTCTGTCTCAAAAAACAAAAACAAAAACAAAAAAAACACTTCAGTAAATTCCTTTAAAAAACACCTTTACAACTTATGAGAAAGGGGTTCTGGATAAGATGAGAGGTGATAGAAAAAATGTATTTTATTTTCGGTAGTTTCAAATAGTGACAACTTTATTTGGTAATGCTTTGAACAATAAATTAATTTTTGAGCAAGAATGGCAATTTATAGACTGTTACCTCTGCTTTTAAAAATATGGAGGAAAGGGGGCAGAGACAAGATGGCTGACTGAAGCCAGCTTTCCAGAGAGGCTTCTGTTCAGAAGGAGACTTAAAGGACAGAAATTTAGCAAATAACCTGGCAGATTAGAGCTGTGCCAAGAGAGAAGGTTGAAGAATGCACATCAACCCTGCTGAGGTGAGCTGCAACCCCAAGGATACAAACACAAGGTACAAAATCCATCACCAAGCAGACGGGAGCCCCCTCCCCCATGACAATGGCCCAGAGTACCCCATAAACAAATGGGTAGAGTTCAAAAGTCCTCCAATTATACTCCACAGGAGAGACCCTCTAAAAACTGGACCTACTTCCCCTAGTAGGGTGCCATGACGCTCTCCTGACAGGCATAAAACTGTGTAAAACTGTATATATTCTCTACCTGCAATTCTGAGCTCCCAGCACTCCCCTCCACTCTCACTCTGAGGTCTGGAGGCCTGTCCCCCAGGAGTCCGGATTCTTGCTTGATTTCTTGAGGGTAGCGGACAGGGCTTGGACTGCAGCTGGTCAGTGCTGATTCTGTGGCACGGGAGTGAAGAGAGAACAGTCGGCTGAGAAGGAACCACGCTGAAGCGACGGTGCCCCGAGGCGCAGAGCAGCAGCCGTTTTGGACAACAATAGGGCTCACCCCTGGATATTCTGGAGTCACACCCCCTGTCTCTCTGGACAACCAGAGGAGGCCGGGCATCTTCTTAGGTGGCAAACACCAGCGGAAGATCTGAGACGGAAACGCAGGCCCCATGAGTAAAGGGTTTGTCTGAGGCGGTACCCGCTTAGGTGGAGTGTGGGGACTAGAAAATGCATGCGCAGTGCCAGCTGAATCCCAGGGCATGGCTGACCCAGAGGACTGCTTCACTGAGCCTAAGACACACCTGGGCCTCAGGGGATCATCAGTGTAGACTAGGTATCCTCAAACTTTTTAAACAGGGGGCCAATTCACTGTCCCTCAGACCGTTGGAGGGACAAACTATAGTTTAAAAACAAATTCCTATGCACACTGCACATATCTTATTTTGAAGTAAAAAACAAAATGGAAACAAACACAATTCACACCGTTTCATGTGGCCTGCATGCTGAAGTTTGAGGATGCCTGGCCTAGACAAAGGAGGGCAGGAGGCTAGAATTGACAGCTAACCGAGCTACAAATACAAACCTTTGCAGCAGCAAAGACAGGGCCTGAAGTGAAGGGCCTGTGAACTCAAAACAGCTTCTCTTCTGCAGGGGAATTTAGCCAGGACAGAAACAAATTCTGCAAAGTTGGTCTCTTCCGTCAGTAACATAAATGGGGGTGGGGCTGGAACTGAGTAAACACCCTAGTCTCCATCAAGCCCCTGAGGTTGTCAGGCCTCACCTCCCCCTGCTGGATAGAGGCAGAGAGCAGCGGCCTGGCTGAGGAGACATAGATTTCCCTGTGATTCAGGCAGGTGCAACCCCCTGGAGCCAAATATCTGCTGCATACAAGAATCACATCTTACCTTAAAAAATAAATATAGACTCAGGGTGAAAGGATGGTCGTCCATATTTCAGGCAAATGGTTATCAGAAAAAAGCAGGTGTTGCAATTCTATTTGAAGACACAATAGGCTTTAAACCAACAAAAGTAAGGAAGTATAAGAATGGTCACTTCATATTTGTTAAGGGGAATACTCACTATGATGAGATTTCAATTACTAATATTTATGCACCCAACAAGAATGCGCCTCAATTTATAAGAGTAATTCTAACAGACATGAGCAACTTGATTTCCTCCAGCCCCATAATAGTCAAAGATTTTAACACTCCTTGGCAGTGTTGGATAGATCCTCCAATAAGAAGCTGAGCAAAGAAATTTTAGATTTAAACCTAACCATCCAACATTTGGACTTAGCAGACATCTACAGAACATTTCATCCCAACAAAACTGAATACACATACTTCTCATTAGCCCACGGAACATACTCCAAAATTGATCACATCTTAGGTCACAAGTCTAACCTCAGTAAATGTAAAGGAATAGAAATTATTCCTTCCAGCTTCTCGGACGACCATGGAATAAAAGTTGAACTCAGTAACAACAGGAATCTGCATA
>CAUYPK010015344.1:0-13932 GCA_963574355.1 Loris lydekkerianus
TACTTTTTCTTCCATGCTTGAGATACTTTACTAAGAAGAATATGTTCCAGCTCCATCCATGTAAACATGAAAGAGGTAAAGTCTCCATCTTTCTTTAAAGCTGCATAATATTCCATGGTGTACATATACCACAATTTATTAATCTAATTGTGGATTGATGGGCACTTGGGCTTTTTCCATGACTTAGCAATTGTGAATTGGGCTGCAATAAACATTTTGGTACAAATATCTTTGTTATGATGTGATTTTTGGTCTTCTGGGTATATGCCTAGTAGAGGAATTATAGGATTGAATAGCAGATCTATTTTTAGACCTCTAAGTGTTTTCCAAACATCTTTCCAAAAGGAATGTATTAATTTGCATTCCCACCAGCAGTGTAGAAGTGTTCCCTTTTCTCCACATCCATGCCAACATCTCTGGTCTTGGGATTTTGTGATATGGGCTAATCTTACTGGAGTTAGATGATGTCTCAAAGTAGTTTTGATTTGTATTTCTCTGATGATTAAGGATGATGAGCATTTTTTCATATGTCTGTAGGCCGTACATCTATCTTCAAAGAAGTTTCTCTTCAAGTCCCTTGCCTGGCCTAAGAAGAGATCACTTGTTCTTTTCTTGCTTATACGTTTGAGTTCTCTGTGGATTCCAGTTACTAAACCTTTGTCGGAGACATAACCTGCAAATATCTTCTCCCATTCTGAGGGCTGTCTGCTTGGTTTACTTACTGTGTTCTTGGCTGTGCAGAAGGTTTTTTTGGTTTGATCAGGTCCCAGTAGTGTATTTTTGAAGCTGCTTCAATTGCCCAAGGGGTCCTCCTCATAAAATATTTGCCCAGACCGATTTCTTCAAGGGTTTTCCCTGCACTTTCTTCTAGTATTTTTATAGTTTCATGTCTTAAGTTTAAATCTTTAATTCAGTGAGAGTCTTTGTCTTAGTTAATGGTGAAAGGTGTGGGTCCAGTTTCAGTCTTCTACAGGTTGCCAGCCAGTTCACCCAGCACCATTTGTTAAATAGGGAATCTTTTCCCCACTGAAGGTTTTTAATTGGCTTGTCAAAGATCAAATAACGGTAAGTAGCTGGGTTCATCTCTTGGTTCTCTATTCTTTTGCATACATCTACCTCTCTGTTTTTGTGCCAGTACCAGGCTGTTTTGATCACTTTCGATTTATAGTATAGTCTGAGGTCTGGTAGCGTGATTCCTCCTGCTTTGTTTTTATTTCTTAGTAATGTCTTGGCTATTTGAGGTTTTTTCTGATTCCATATAAAACGATGTATTATATTTTCCATATCTTTAAAGTATGACAGTGGAGTTTTAATAGGGATTCCATTAAAATTGCATATTGCTTTAGGTAGTATGGATATTTTAATAAAGTTGATTCTTCCCAGCCATGAGCATGGTGTGTTTTAACATTTGTTAACATTTTCAGCTATTTCTTTTCTTAGAGTTTCATAGTTCTCCTTATAGAGATCTATCACGTCCTTTGTTAGATAAACTCCCAAATATTTCATCTTGTTTGGCACGACTGTGAATGGAATAGAGTCCTTAACTGTTTTTTCAGCTTGACTACTGTTGGTATATATAAAGGCTACCGATTTATGAATGTTGATTTTGTAACCCGAGACGCTGTGTATTCCTTGATCACTTCTAAGAGTTTTGTAGTAGAATCCCTGGTGTTTTCCAAATATACAATCATATCATCTGTGAATAGCGGAAGTTTGATCTCTTCTGACCCTATATGGATACCCTTCATCGCCTTTTCTTCCCTAATTGCAATGGCTAAAACTTTCATTACAATGTTAAAGAGCAGTGGATACAATGGGCAACCTTGTCTGGTTCCTGATCTGAGTGGAAATGATTTCAATTTAACTCCATTCAATATGACATTGGCTGTGGTTTGCTGTAGATGGCCTCTATCAGTTTAAGAAATATCCCTTCTATACCAATTTTCTTAGGTGTTCTGATCATGAAGGGACGCTGGATATTATCAAAAGCTTTTTCTGCATCAATTGAGAGAATCATATGGTCTTTGTTTTTTAATTTGTTTATGTGCTGAATTATACTTATAGATTTACATATATTGAACCACCCTTGAGACCCTGGGATAAAACTGACTTGGTCATGATGTATAATTTGTTTGATGTGTTGCTGGATTCTGTTTATTAGCATCTTGTTGAATATTTTTGCATCTATGTTCATTAGCAATATTGGTCTATAATTTTCTTTTCTTATTGGGTCTTTTCCTGGTTTGGGGATCAGGGTGATGTTTGCTTCCTAGAACGTGTTGGGTAGTCTTCCTTCTTCTATATTTTGGAACAGTTTGAGTAATATAGGTACTAGTTCCTCTTTAAAGGTTTGGTAGAATTCTGATGTGACGCCATCTGGTCCTGGGCTTTTCTTTTTAGGGAGATTTTGTATGGTTGATCCTATTTCAGAACTTGATATAGGCTTGTTCAACATTTCCACTTGATTCTGGCTGAGTCTTGGAAGGTGATGTGCTTCCAAGTATTGGTCAATTTCCTTCAGATTTTCATATTTCTGAGAATAAAGTTTCTTGTAATATTCATTAAGGATTTGTTTAATTTCTGAGGAATCTGTTGTTATTTCGTCTTTGTCATTTCTGATTAGTGAAATTGGAGATTTTACTCTTTTTTTCCTGGTTAGTTTAGCCAAAGGTTTATTTATTGACATTTTCAAAAAACCAACTTTTTGATTTATTGATCTGTTGTATAATTCTTTTGTTTTCAATTTCATTTAATTCTGCTGTAATTTTGGTTATTTCTCTTCTTCTACTGGGTTTAGGGTTGGAATGTTCTTCCTTTTCCAGTTGCTTGAGGAGTTCCATTAAGTTTTTAACTTCCTCTCTTTCCAATCTCTTAAGAAAGGCTTGCAGTGCTATAAATTTCCCTCCTAGGACTGCCTTTCCGGTATTCCAGAGGTTCTGATAATTTGTGTCTTCATTGTCGTTTTGTTCCAAAAACTTGGCAATTTCCTTCTTAATCTCATCTCTGACCCTGCCATTATTCAGCATAAGGTTATTTAACTTCCATGTTTTAGCATGAGTATGCAGATTCCTGTTGTTACTGAGTTCAACTTTTATTCCATGGTGGTCAGAGAAGATGCAAGGAATAATTTCTATTCCTTTAAATTTACTGAGGTTACACTTGTGACCTAAGATGTTATCGATTTTGGAGTATGTTCTGTAGTCTGATGAGAAGTACCGTATATACTCGAGTATATAAGGTGTGTGTATTCAGTTTTGTTGGGATGAAATGTTCTCTAGATGTCTGTTAAATCCAAATGTTGTATGGTTAGGTTTAAATCTAAAATTTCTTTGCTCAGCTTCTTATTGGAGGATCTATCCAACACTGCCAAAGGAGTGTTAAAATCTCCAATATTATGGAGCTGGAGGAAATCAAGTTGCTCATGTCTGTTAGAGTTTCTCTTATAAATTGAGGCACATTCTGGTTGGGTGCATGAATGTTAATAATTGAAATCTCATCATATTGAGTATTACCCTTAACAAATATAAAGTGACCATTCTTATTCTTCCTTACTTTTGTTGATTTAAAGCCTATTGTATCTGCAAATAGAATGGCAACACCTTCTTTTTTCTGATTTCCATTTCCTGAAATATGGATGACCATTCTTTTACCCTTAGTCTATATTTATCCTTTAAGGTAAGATGAGATTTTTATATGCAGCAGATATCTGGCCTGAGTTTTTGTATCCAGTCAACCAACCTGTGCCTCTTTAGAGGACAGTTTAAGCCATTCATATTAATGGAGAATATTGATAAGTCTGATAAAATTTTGGGTATCAAGTTTTTCAAAAGTCCAGAGGACATTTTTAATCCTTTCGCCACTGTGGAAGTTGGAGTTTGATCAAAAGTTTCTGAGTGAGTTTACTTGCGGTAGAGGATTGAGCTGGTCATTATGGAGGATAGGTCTGAGAATATCCTGAAAAGCTGGTTTGATTATGGTAAATTTCTTCAACATGTGAATGTCATTAAAGTCTTTAATTTCTCTATTATAAATGAAACTCAGTTTAGTTGGATACAGGATCTGGGGTTGAAAGTTATTTTGTTTTAGGAGATTAACTGTGGATGACCACCCTCTTCTGGCTTGAAAGGTTTCAGCAGAGAGATCTGCAGTCATTCTAATATTCTTCCCTTTGTAGGTTATGGTTTTCTTATGTCTGGCTACTTTCAGAATTTTCTCCTTCATATTAACTTTAATGAAGTTAATGATGATGTGCCTGGGGGATGTCTTATTCGGGTTGAGTTGTGCTGGGGTTCTGAAACTGTCTGCTATATGAACTTCAGAATCTCTTGGTATACCTGGAAAATTCTCTTTCCTAACTTCATGGAGAAGAGCTTCTGTGCCTTGCAAAGCCACTTCATCGCTTTCAGGGATTCAAATGAGGTGGATATTAGCCTTCAAATTATCCCAGAGCTCTCTGAGAGAATGATCCGTTTTTGCTCTCCATTTCTCTTCCTCTTTGAGAGTTTGGGAGCGTTCAAAAGCTTTGTCTTCAATGTCAGAAATCCTGTCTTCTGCTTGCTCCACTCTGTTACTGAGGGATTCTACTGTATTTTTCAGATCTTTGAGGGCTGCAAATTCTTGCTTCAGTGTGTCTAAATCTTTGGTGGTTTTGTCTAAATTCATTGAATTCTTGAGACAACTTTTGAATTGCTCCTCAAATTTCTATAATAATTCCAACTTTTCCTCCATTCTATTAATCTTGTTTGCAATCCAAACTCTGAATTCAATTTCTGACATCTCAGCCATCTGTTTATGAAGGGGATCTTCATTTACATCTGCCATATCTTTCTTTGGGGGGGGTTTGATCTACTCTGGTTATTCATGTTACCAGAGTTTTTCCACTGATTCTGCCCCATGATTATTTTACACTGTTTGACTAGATGAGTGGATAAAGAAAAGTTGGGTTCGGGGCTCTAAGAGTAGTGATTAACCAGACCTTTGCCCAAAAGCTGGGACTGGTGTCTGTACCTTTTTCCCTGGAGCTTTGTCAAGGACTTGTACAGTGCTATGGCCTGAGAAACTGGGGACCTGCTTGGTGTGGTGGGGCTAAGTGACTCTGTCTTGTTTTCAGCTGGTCTCTGTCCGACCCTAGTGAAACAGCTACTCTGGGTTGAAGTTTCAGCTGTGGAGAAATACCAGCAATTAAGTCACCCCACCCCCCACAGGCAACAATTGGAAAAGGAAAATCAAACCTTCCTACAACCACACACCCAGGGTACCGCTTGGATAGTCCTCAGGTGATTGGTTCAGTTCAAAAGGTCCAAATCAATTGTCTCAGTCAGCACCTGTCTCAAATAAAAGAGTTTAAAAGGTCTCTGGCAACTAGGTCACAGGGGTCTGCTGACAAATATGACTTGCTCCGGTGCTCCATGAGGTCAGGAGGACCCACCCAGCAAATAGATTATTCTGGGAAGGTTGATGCCTCCTTACCCACCTTGCACCTCTGTCACACCCAATCACTGATAACCCCGCAGGGCTGTGACCCAGTTGCCTCCTATAAGCAGATACTCCAGGGAACAGAACAACTTTTTGTTTCTGTACCTGCTAAATTCCCCTGCAGAAGAGAAGCTGTTTTGAATTCACAGAACCTGTGCCTCAGGCCCTGTCTGTGCCACTGTCCAGTCTCAGCTGTAGTTTGTATTCGCAGCAAGGTTATCTGTCAGTTCCAGCCTCTGCCTGCCCTCCTTTGTTTAGGCTGATGATCCCCTGGGGTCGGGTGCGTCTTAGGCTCGGTCCTCTAATTCAGCCCCACCCTGGGAGTCTGCCAGCACTGTGCATGCATTTTCTAATCCCCGCACTCCACCCAGGCCAATACCACCTCAGGCAAACCCTTTACTCATGGGCCTACGTTTCCATCCCAGATCTGTTCCGCTGGTGGTTGCCACCTGAGAAGATGCTCGGCTTTCTCTGGTTGCCCAGAGAGACGGGGTGTGACTCCGGAATATCCAGGGGTGAGCCCTATTATTGCCAAAAAATGACTGCTACTCTGCGCCTTGGGGCACCGCCACTCCTGTGTGGTTCCCTCTCAGCTGACCGTTCTCTCCTCACTCCCGTGCTGCAGAATCAGCACTGAACTGTAGCAGTCCAGGCCCTGTCCACACCTCTCGAGAAAACACCCAAGAATCTGAACTCCTGGGGTACGGACCTCTAGACCTCAGTGAGAGTGGAGGGGATGCTGGAAACTCAGAATTGCAGGTAGAGAATATATACAGTTTTACACAGTTTTATGCCTGGCAGGAGAGTCCCATGGCACCCTAGTAGGGGAAGTAGGTCCAATTTTTAGAGGGTCTCTCCTGTGGAGTATAATAGGAGGACTTTTGAACTCTGCTCGTTTGTTTATGGGGTACTCCAAGCCGTTCTCATGGGGGAGGGGACTCCCGTCCGTGGTGATGGATTTTGTACCTTTTGTTTGTATCCTTGAGGTCGCAGCTCATCTCAGCAGGGTTGATGTGCATTCTTCAACCTACTCTATTGGCACAGCTGTAATCCGCCAGGTTACTTGCTAAATTTCTGTCCTTTAACTCTCCTTCTAGATGGGAGCCTCTGTGGGAAGCTGGTTTCAATCAGCCATCTTGTCTCCACCCCCTTAACCCTCAGTCTGGTCTTGAGCTCAAGTGATCATCTCACCTTGGCCTCCCAGAGTGCTAGGATTGCAGCCAGGAGCCATAGTACCTGGGCTACTTTTCAATTTTACACGTATAAAAGCAGTTAATTTACAACAGTGACATTTAACTAATGCAGAGTATTATCAACCTGATTCATAATACCACAGTGAATTTATTTTGAAGAATACTTGCTAGAGGTATTTAGAATTTACCACTGTATACTAGAATAAATTTCAATAAAGTTAATCAGATTCCTGTAGACTTGGGAATTTTTGAGAAAGCACATAATCCCTTTACTTCCTGTGTTCTAAAGTTCATTCCTTACATCCCTCTTCAATAACAAGCTTATTGATTTGCTGAGTTATTTACCTGTTAAATACTGAATGTTTATTATCTCACCCCAAATGTGTATGGTGAAGCCCTAGTTCCAAATGTGGTAATATTTGGAGAGGGGGCCTTTGTAAAGAGATTAGGCTTAGATAAGGTCACAAGGGTGGGGCTCCATAATGGGATTTGTGTCCTTAGACAAAGAGACACAAAGAAACACAGGACTCTGCCCACCATGTGAAATTACAGCAAGAAGGTTGCTGTTTACAAGCCAGGAAGGGAGCCCTCACCAGAAACCAAATCTTGATCTCAGACTTTATACATTCTAGAATTATGAGAAATAAATTTCTCTTATTTAAGCCACCCAGTCTATAGCATTTTGTTAGGACAATCTGAGCTGACTAACCTCCTGTTAAGTCGAACCATATAAAATTGTCACTAGTTGACCATTTTTACCCATAAAAATAGTCATTTCATATGCTTCAACCTAATATCAGTACTCAGTTTGTGTTCATACGATGAAATTGAATTGAAAAATATGTAGAAGCAAGGTCCTATTACATAGTACATTCTGGACCTAATTGGAGCCAGACCCACTAATAAACTAGAGATTATTTTTATAGTCACCTATCTACATCTACCAAAACAGAAAATTAGTGAAACATTAATGGGTTTGAGGTACCAAATAGTGGGGGTGGCTGACCACATGTGGGTCCGAAATTCCCATTTTTTTCCTTCAAATTTTAATCTTTCCTGCATGGTTTGCAAGGGTTGATGGCCTGCAGATCCAAGCCCAACTCCCTAGCCAATCCCTTTCTTGCTCACATACATACCAGAGCCTCAAGGATACCTGATCTGGGTGGTGCCTGTGGCTCAGTGAGTAGGGTACCGGCCCCATATACCAGAGGTGGCAGGTTCAAACCCAACCTCAGCCAAAAAAAAACCCTGATTTTACAATTAAATTGTGCTAGTAACTCTCAGTGTTCTAAATGAGTCTCTAAATTCTCCTTCAGGACCTAATGCTAATTATGAAAGTGTTTACAACCATTAAGTTATGTTGTTGAGGCTTGGGACCCATTGCTCAGATGTTAGGGCACTGGCCACATATACCGAGGCTGGCAGGTTTAAACCCAGCCTGGGCCTGCTAAACAACAATGACCACTGCAAGAAAAAAAACAGCTGGACATTGTGGTGGGCGCCTGTAGTCCCAGCTACTTGGGAGGCTGAGGTAAGAGAATCACTTAAGCCCAAGAGTTTGAGGTTGCTGTGAGCTGTGATGCCACCATACTCTACCAAGGGTGATATAGTAAGGCTCTGTCTCAAAACAATAAAAAAAAAAGTTATGCTATTAATAAAAGAAGAAAATAGAATATTAATTGGGGGTTTCTACACAGTGAAATTGGCCATTTTTTCCTTTGATCATTTCTATTTAACAAAACATTTTAAAAATATATCTGATATTCAACTGTCCAAGATAGAGAAATATAAACATTAGGTCCAGAAAGATTGACATGGTCAACTCCAAACCCCAATTAGTTGAGGAAACTGATGTCAGAAGTTACATGATTTGCCCAAGATAATACCACTGTTTTATTCATTCAATAGGTATTTATTAGGTGCCTATTATGATCCAGCTACTGTAATAGTCACAAAACTAGAAGTCAAATCCAGTATTTTGTTTCCCACTGCTCTTTTCCCTAAACTTAATGGT
This sequence comes from Loris lydekkerianus, assembly GCA_963574355.1. Classification (NCBI taxonomy): domain Eukaryota; kingdom Metazoa; phylum Chordata; class Mammalia; order Primates; family Lorisidae; genus Loris; species Loris lydekkerianus. Next base: position 8,683 of record CAUYPK010015344.1, read on the forward strand.
GTCCATTTACCTCAGGTAGATATTTTCAGTATGTGTCACTAAAGTATCCGCTGTGCATTGGGAATACTGTCCCTGTAAGATCCTAACCCTTGTCTCAGAAAACTTATTTGTTTACTCAGGGAGAAAAGGCATTGTACAAAGATTTTCAGCTCTTTAATCTTCAGCTTCCACATCCATGGAAGGCTGTAACAACACCTGCCCTGCAAGGGGTTCTAAGGATTGGGCTTGGGATGGCCCACATGGTGCCTGTGAAAGCACCAGGTGTCCAGTGAGCTCTCTCTGCTGTACCTGCTCTTCTGAGATACAGTGCCATGTGGTAAGTGGCACTAACGCCATGCCAAGGGGACTACAGAGCACAGGAGGGCCTAGAACCCAGTGAGGCAGGAGGGGGAGGCCGTCCTAGAGGAGGTGGTGGGGGGCGGAGCAGCAGGAATGCACCAACGCCTGAGACCCACTCTGAGCAGTTACCAAAATGATCTCCCTCAGGAAACTTAGATTTTCTAGAATCATATGCTTTTGAAAAATTTTTATTCACAACGAGGTTTATACAGAAACAATTCATTTCAATCAAAACAAGTCATTTCAATGCATCAATGTACAAAGTTATGATTTAATAAAAATAATTTAAAAAAAATAAAAAACAAGTCATTTCATTATTGTTTTAAAACAAACTGTTGAATGCGACACGTATAAGCGTGCACACTTTAGGGGTTTATAGCGTCTTCTTCCTCTTTATCCCCAGCTTTCCTCTTTTGGGAAAGTCCTCCTAAACAGAAATGAGAGATAAGAAATAAAATTCCATATAAAACATTCCTGGAGATTTTTTCTAAAGTAGTTTTGAGCTGACATTGGGGAAGCCAGCTCTTCACAGTAGCATTTACATTATATTAGGTACTATAAGTAATCTAAAGATAAAGAATATGAGAAGAAGCCAAGCCGGACGTGATGGCTCATGCCTGTACTCCCCGCACTCTGGGAAGCCAAGGCATGTGGATCCCTTGAGCTCAGGAGTGTGACACCAGCCTAAGCAAGACCCTCTCTCTACTAAAAACAGAAAAATATGCCACGTGTTGTGGTGGGTGCCCATAGGAGGGTAAGGCAGGAAGATCACTTCAGCTTATAAATTTGAGGTTGCAATGAGCTAGGCTGATGCCACAGCACTCTAGCCTGAGCGACAGAGGGAGACTGTTTTCAAAAAAAAAGAAAGAAAAAACTAAAGTATGAGGAAGGATTACTCAATTTATATGCAAATACTATGCCATTTTATGCAAGGGATTTGAGCATCCAAAGATTTTGGTATTTTGGAGGATCTTGGAACCAATGCCCTACGGATTCTGAGGGACAGCTAAACCTATATGTGTGTGTGTTGTATAGAGAGAGAGAAAAAAATGAACATACAAGTGACCGATGTTTAACTAAACATTATGTGACTGGGTGGCACCTGTGGCTCAGTGAGTAGGGTGCGGGCCCCATATACCAAGGGTGGCGCCTGTAATCTCAGTTACTTGAGAGGCTGAGGCAAGAGAATTGCTTAAGTCCAAGAGTTGGAGGTTGCTGTGAGCTGTGATGTCACAGCACTCTACTGAGGGTGACATAGTGAGACTCTGTTTGAGAAAAAAAAAAAAAAAGGGCTTAAAATTTCTTTGCCCCTGTGATTTCAGAAGGGGAAAAGGAAACAAAGGAAAAATAGTTTGATAACATGGAAATGAAATAACCTTTAACTACTATTATGTCCAAATAGTGGGCACATTATACCCAGGTTCCCACAGTGATCATAGTAGACCCCTTGCTTTACCTGTACTGAGCCATTTGTAGTTCTCCAGCTGAGACTTGGTGTTTCAGGGCCTGTGAGCCTTCAAGCTTCTACGGCTTCTTCAGCACCCAGCTGAGGTCTCCTCCTCTGTGCATCCTTCCAAAACCCACCCAAGTACAGGTATCAGACCATCCTCTGAGCCATTCCTACTTCTATAACTGCATCTCTTGTGCTGAATTTCTCTGAACTGGAGCCATCTGTCTGCACTCCTGCTCACTCCCAGGAGTCGGCTCCCAGGCATAGGGTAAAGCCCTACTACTGAATACATCTGGTCTTACCTCATCACCGGTGAGTTTCTTTGCTTTGAGTAATCCTGGAGCCTTATCTTCTGACCCCTCATCACTGTCTGAGGAATTGATTCTGGCTTGTGCCTCTGAAAAGAAAGACATTTGAGACATGGAGTTGACCTTCAAAGATGATGATCTGTTCATTCTTAAATTTTTCTTTTATTGAATATTGCTACATCCCACAGTATGTTTTTCCTAGAGATCCAACAATTTTTTTTAAGTTTCAGTGAAAATGAAGCTTTCAGACATGAAATGACTTTAGATTTGAGAAGTTTTGTTGTTAGGTTATCTGATCACTTTTAAGTACCCAAGAAACTTCACTAACACATCATTTTAAAGAACGATGAGACTTAACTATTGGGTCCTTGATTACACAAGCAAAAGAACTGCCTGTTACACACTTTCCTCCACAAGGACATAAATTATTTTGAGAACGCCTTATTTTCACAGCTAACCTTATTTGTGGGAGAGTGGTCCCGTCTCCCCCCACCAACAAAAGACCTTTGTACTATTTTCCTCAGTAAGAGTAAGGCAGGGACTGAGGGCTCACCAGAGCAAAGCAGGCGCCAGCACCCTGAGATATGGAGATGGGACCTCACACCCAACTCACCTCGGGGTTCCCCTTGGTAATGGTTTTTGATGGCAGCCAGGCTGAAGGTGTTTTCCTCCTCATCTTCACTGCCAGGATCCTGGTAGGAAACACTCAGCCTTTGCTGGTTCTGCTTCTCCCACAGGTGGGTTTTCTTAGGCCCCTGGTGAGTGGAAGCCCTCAACCTTTCTTCTTTCTGTAAAGCCAGTAAACTGACTAACTTAAAAAAGGAACTACTTTCATGTCCACTTGAGCTCACTTCTGCCATAAAGAACGTGTAATGCCTTGTACAGGACAACAGCCATACCGTGTTCCTTCCCACACACACCGATTATGGGGTTTCATTTGGAGGTATGAAGGCAAGACGGGGATAAAGGGGCCGAGGGATCCCCCACACTGACCAGCATGTTCAGATCCGGCACAGGTGTATCCTCAGGAGCTTCCCTGTCCTCTGTGCTGCCACTCATGGCCCAGCGAGAAGTGGCCAGCCTGACTGACGCCCTGGAGCAGCAGTGGCTATTTTCTGTCGGTCCCTGGGCCAGACACCTGACCTTCCTGGGCTCCACCAAACTCCCTCAGCGGCTCCCAGCTTCCTGTCCCAGCCCCTCAACCCAAAGGGCTCCCCACAGTCCCTGATCACAGATGAAGAGGTCTCCCTGGGCCACCAGGGAGAATCCTTTCTTTTAATCTGCATTCCACATGTTGGGGTTCACTGGTTGGGCCAGTGTCAGTCCAGTCACAAATGTTCTTCCACCTTTCCTATCTACTAACACAGTAGATACTATCTGTTGAAGGTTACATTTTTAAAATCCTAAATTAAAAAAAAAAAAAAATCTCATGGAGGGAAGAGCATCTGAGTCTCTTGTTTAATCCCACTAGCAGCCATCAACATTACTGTAATTAATGAAGGTTAAGATGGCTTCCTCATAACTGCAAGAAATAAAATAGCAGTGGCAACAAGAAATAGTAAGTTAGTATTCCGAAGAACACAGGGCTTAATACCCCAAATATACCAGGATTAAAGTTTAGCAAATGTACCTTCATCATGTCTGCACGCTGACATTCAGGATCACAACCAGCAATGGGTAAGATTCTAATTTTCTGTTTCTTTGAATTTCTGTTAGCAAGTGGCAAGGTCATCTTTTTATGTGTGGCACTGTCAGTAGAATGAGGTCTGCCGGGAAAGGAACAAAAATGTCTCACTGTTTAAGAACAACTATAGTTAATCAGATCAACAGCAAAAGCACCTATGGATAATGATGACCTCACCTTCAGCACAGCAAGGAGGTGGGACCTCAATCCTCAGCTCTCTGCTCCCTGAGCAGCTCCTCCCTGGGCCCCATCTCCCAGGTGGTAAGGTCAAGGGCTTTTACAAAGACTAACCCAGAATGTATCATAGGAAGGAGAGAAGGAGGGCGGAATATGACATCCCAGTTCCTAGAGGGTGGCACCAATGCCAAGACAATGCAATTTGAGAACTAAAGATGAGTCCCTCCATCTGGAAAAAGTTAGAAGGAAGTCAAAGCAAGGAGGCAGGTCAACGTGGCAACAGGGGCCTCATGACAGCCCAGGGAAACAGTCCAAGGGAAAGAGTCCCAGGACAGAAGGAAATGCCTTCCTGACTAAAGGAAGGCAGCTTTTAATTAAGAACACGAGAAGGAAGGATGATATTCAGAAGAGGGTCCCTGAGACAGCATGGTTACAGAGAGATGGAACATAGGGAACTGCTGAGCAGTCAATGTGGAGCCTGGGCTAGGAGGAGAAAAAGCAAGCTCAGAAGTGTACATCTTACATGATGCCGTTCCAGAAGAGATCATCAAGAAGATGGGCTGGGGCCAGGCACAGTGGCTCACGCCTGTAACCCTAGCACTCTGGAAGGCCAAGGTGGGTAGATGTTTAGGCTCAGGAGTTGGAGACCAGCTTGAGTTAGAGTGAAACCCCATGTCTACTACAAATAAAAAAACTAGCCAGGTGTTGGTGGCAGGTGACTGTAGTCCCAGCTACTTGGGAGGCTGAGGCAAGAAGATACCTTGAGCCCAAGAATCTGAGGTTGCTGTGAAGGCAACAGAGTGAGATGAGACTGTCTCCAAAGAAAAAACGAAGTTGTATTGGGCGCTGTTTATTGGACCAGGTCTCTGCATGATGTTTTCTATGTCATTTGACTTATGACATCCCTGTGAGATAGATGTTGCTATCTCCATTTTACAAATGAGGAAATCGGAAATCAGTGAGATTGAGACCCTTCTTCAAGATTTTAAGAAGACTAACAGATTTCCTGAGTGTAATTTGCATGCCACAACATTTGTTCATTTTAAGTATACAAGTAAACTATTTATTTACAAAGTCAAGCAACCATGACCACAGCTGATTTTAGAATATTTGCACCACCCCCAAAAGGACCTTGTAAGTGCTCCACCTCTCTAAGAAAACCAACTCCTAATCAACAACAGTACTATGTCTTTCAGAGAAAGTTTGGGGAAGGGACCACAGCAGTGAGTGAGCTCAGCTGCCTCGAGTGAGGGGGGAGCCACAGCGGTAATGCCTGTTGCAGACACACCAGC
>CAUYPK010015345.1:0-50134 GCA_963574355.1 Loris lydekkerianus
ATCCACGCCAACATCTCTGGTTTTGGGATTTTGTTATGTGGGCTACTCTTACTGGGGTTAGGTGATATCTCAAAGTAGTTTTGATTTGCATTTCTCTGATGATTAAGGATGATGAGCTTTTTTTCATGTGTTTGCAGATCGTGCGTCTGTTTTCTTTAGAGAAGTTTCTCTTCCAGTCCCTTGCCCACCCTGAGATGGGGTCACATGTTCTTTTCTTGCTAATACATTTGAGTTCTCTGTGGATTCTGGTTATTAGACCTTTATCGGAGGTATAACCTGCAAATATTTTCTCCCATTCTGAGGGCTGTCTGCTTGCTTTACCTACGATGTTCTTGGCTGTGCAGAAGCTTTTTAGTTTGATCAGGTCCCAGTAGTGTATACTGCTTCAAATACCTGGGGAGTCCTCCTCATAAAATATTCACCCAGGCTGATTCCTTTAAGAGTTTTCCCTGCATTTTCTTCAAGTATTTTTATAGTTTTATGTCTTAAGTTTAAATCTTTTATCCAGTGGGAGTCTATCTTAGTTAACGGTGAAAGGTATGGGTCCAGTTTCAATCTTCTACAAGTTGCCAGCCAGTTTACCCAGCACCATTTGTTAAATAGGGACTCTTTAACTGGAAATCTGTGTTTTTGAGAATATGCTTGGCAATTCTTATGTATAACCACTGTCTAGTTTAACTTAACTCAATTTTGTAATTTAGGAAATTAAGGGCCAGAAAAATTAAGTAACTTCTCCACGGTGAAACAGGTGGCCTAAATCTCATGTAGTTCTTCTTCTACTATACCACACTGATCTCTACTCTCCTTTTTTGTGATTCTGTAATTGGGGTTTGATCTCATGCTTCTTAACTAAATGGTATTCCTGTGCACTTTGATCCCAGATATTTCTCCAAAAAGGATCTGTTCTGTTTACATAAGGTCACATTCAAATCCCTCAACTCAGGTAGTATTAAAAGAATGTGTACATGTAAGTTCAAAATGGCTATCAGAAAAGGTAATGTTCTTTTTCATCTGTTCTTGACGAGAAGGTTTATATAATGTTACCAGAGATGCAGGCAGTTTGAATAGTTCACAAATGCAGAAAAAGGAATTTTTCTGACACTTTAGTGAGTGATAATTATACATAGTCATTCAAAATTTCCACTGGGTGGTCTGAGGTATAGTAAAAAGTACGAAGGATTGAACAGAAGACCAAAAGATTCTCCAATGAAAATGGCTGACTTCTGGAAGCTGAATGGCAATAGAAACAATAAACTTTGCAATGGATCAAAACCACCCAATTAAGTTCATGAAATTGCCACTGTGTGCTTACGTTGGCAGCACTGCACAAACAACACAGTAAGCTTTCATAACCTTGGTATATAAGTGTCTCACAGCTGTGTTTGTATTGAAGTGTAGTGGTGTCTTACTAAGTGTTTTTTATTGTTGTTGCATGTTTTTGTGTGCCATCACAAGAATGTTGGCACTTGAATTAGAGCAACGAACAAACATTAAATTTTTTAATAAACTTGGGAAGAATGGAAATGAAATCAAGGAAATGTTATTCCAAGTTTATGGGGATGATGCCATAAAAAAAAGTCAGTGTAAAAATAGATTAAATGTTTTTTCTGAGGGGAGAGAAAGCATCCCTGATGAAGAGGGGTTGAGGCAGCCAGCAACCAGAAGAACTGATGAAAACATTGTAAAAATTCAAGTTGTGCGTCAAAACCATCAGCTGACTATAAGAAGCACAGCATACCATGTAAACATCAATAGAGAAACAGGAAAATTTTAACTGAAAGTCTTGGCATGAGAAAAGTTTGTGCAAAAATGAATCCAAAGGAGCTCATGGATGAACACTGTGAGGGAGATTTTTTCCAATAACTATATTGGAGCACCCTCTCTACTAACCTAGTCTGGTCCCCAGTGACTTTTTTCTTTCACAAAAGATAAAGGAAATATTGAAAGGAAGACATTTTGATGACATTAAGGACATTAAGGGTAATGCAATGACAGCTTTGATGACCATTCCAAAAAAAGAGTTCCAAAATTGCTTTGAAGGGTTGACTAGGTGCTGGTGTTGGTCCATAGCTTCCCAAGAGAAGTACCTCAAAGGTGACCATAGTGATATTCAGCAATGAGGTATGAAGAACATTTTCTAAAATGATGGCAAATTTAATTGTCACACCTTGTAAGCCAACTAGCACCCAGAATGATAATGCTTTATCATTTCTGTATTTATAGACCAGAATTTAGACCATGGCAGGAGTCACAGACTAGCTCAAAGATGTCAAAACACCATGTGTGTAAGTACTTAATGGCATATGCATTATAAAAAATCTTTTTGAAGAATGAAAGAATAAAATTGCTGACAGTACAACTTTTGAGTCAGATAGATCTGAATCAAAATCCCAGATCTAATACTTGCTGCCTATGTGGCCTTGAGGAAATAATTCAACTTCTTTAAGCCTTAATTTCCTCATCCATGAAATAAAACTTGATGGGGCTCTTTCGAGTATTAAAGTATGGGGGTGGGGTGGACTATTGGAGAGTGGGGGCTAGGTTATTGAAGGAAACAATAGGCAAAGGGAAAACTGCAGACAAACCAAAGTCATCCAAGGAGAAACATCCAGAGTAATAGGGCCCAAAGAATAAGAAACGAAAAATATTTATATCATAATTAACCAAAATTCTCAATGTGAGTTTTGTCACTAAATCCTTAGAGTTCTGCATTCACAGACAAACCCTAACCAATCCTAGGAGTATGGAAAGATTATTGAAGATGGCTAAAATACATGCATTAGGTAAGTCTCATGAAATTAAAGAGTTTTACAGGTTTTGCTTACTCCTATGCCTAGTGCTTAGTTGTAGAACAAATACTTGGGTTGGTGGGATCTAATAAGGGTCAAAAGTCTAAACACTGCAAATAAGTGAATACAATGAATATATAAATACCTCTATACCTTCCACATGACTATCTATCCTGTGTATAGCTATGACAATTCTGTTAGCTGTAACAAACAAGGGATGAAGGTTAGGGTCTGCTGTAAGAACAAAGTAGATGTCCTCTTCTAGTGCTAAAATACCATAAACTCTGCTTTGATACCAATAAACCTGGGCAACAACTACTTAGAAAAGTTCTGATATTAGTAACAAATTGCCTAATAAAATGCTGTTGTTATCTCAAATTAGTTGACACATCAAGTAAGCCATATAATTGTCCTGAACATTTCTATACTGCTACAAGATAGTGAAGACTTGGTGGATAGATGTGAGAAGTAAATAGCATTTAATAAATCCTTGTTGTATTAGAATTGAAATCCAAGTCCATTTAATTGACAAAAGAAGTAAGGGAGGGAGGGAGGAAGGGAGGTTGTGAAAGAGGTAAAACCAACGGAGAGAGCATAAGATCATATACTTATGAAATATAAGTAAGCTAAAACTTGTTATTTTCTAACTTAGCAAAGCAAATTAGTCACTAGAAAATGAATCGAATTGTCACAAAGAATGAAAGGAGCTCCCCCTTTGTAGCTCGCTGCTGTGTGTCCAGTGACTTGGTTGGTGGAAGTGATACTGCATGCTGGTTATGAGCCCAAGCTTTGGGTCAGAGAGATAAGGGTTAGTTCTGCCCCTTAACTGGTTAGTTCTGTGATTTCCAGAAAGCCACTTATCCTGAATGAGCCTCAATTGTTTTTGTTTTCCTGCACAAGAAACATAATAAATACATACCTCACAGGACTTTTGTGAAGTTTGAATTTGATAATAAATCCCAGAACCTGGTACATTCTAAAGGCTCAACAAATAGTAACTACTACAGTAGAACTTCTGTAAGTTGACCACCCAAGGGACTACAACAAGCTGGTAAATATATGGAGGTAGTCAACATAAGAAAGTGGGCCAACTGCACTGATATGTACCTGTGGGCATGTCCAGCCTATGAAAATTAGATCAACTTAAGGAGGGGGTCAATGTAGGGAGATGGTCAACTATGGAGGTTCCACTGTTGAACCAACAGTTCTTCATTATCACTGTCATCGTCATTAATATTACTAAGATACTGAAATATCTGCCTTATTTAAAAATGTGTATGTGAGTTATATGGAAAATGGAGCTGGGAAATATCTTTTATTGCTGGAACCCCAGAAGGAAGATCTAAAATCTCTATTCCCATGTGGCAGATGAGATGTCTCTGCTTAGCTTCTATATATCCATATGCTCACAAACTACATACAACTTTGACTATCCTTTGGAATTGACTTTCTGGTTGTACACAATAGGTTTTACCTTTTGCTGATGAAGCAACTAAGGCAAAGAAAAATGAAATACTTGGCCCGGGATCATAAAATGAGCCATAATTATCGTAATTCCCCAAATCCCAGTCCTGGGTTTGCTAAACAAACTAGGGTTTCCATGGGGTTTAACAGTGAGTCAACTCTAGGGGATATTTGAGACAATTTTAAAACAATTGAAGTATATTTTTCAATTCTTATTTTGTACAAAAGAGTGAAGTTAAACAGAGTAACGGAGAACACAAGGCAGTGTCACTAAGGAAGTAAGGAGCCTTTTAGGATCTGCTGTAAAAACAAAGTGGATTTAATCCAAGAGCTATAGGAGGATTATTCTGCCAACAAAGAACAAAAAAAAGTGAGGTCAGTTTTAGAGAAAAAATGATTAACATATTCTGTGCAGTTATTAATGTGGTTGTATGGAGACCTAAAAATCTCTAAATAAAATAGGAAACTTAGAGAGGCCAGAGAGTGCAATAGGAAGAACGTGGAAATAGGAAGAAGACCTGACTCTGTCTGTCATGAATTGAGCTTATGGAGAACACATAGCTGCTAAAATGTGGATTTCTATTGTAACCCTACAGAAGGGTGTTTTAAAGGGTAAAAACAACATACACACAATATCAGGGACATCCTTTTTCTTTACTCCTGCATATTAGAAGAATAAGAGTTGGGCCATGTATTACATATAAAAACACTAACAAAAGCTGATGAGTGAAAAAAAAAAAAAAAAAAAAAGAGGTCCATGCGTACATTTTGTGATATCCAACATCACAGATAAGCAAAACTGTCCTCAAATAATCTGCATGTGGCCCATGGGATTTAGGTTAGACACCCTTACTCAGGTATTGTTGAAATTTACTTATTAGGTAACACTGATTATCTGTTATTTCCATTCCTTCCCACCAAAAATAAACAAATAAATAAATCCTTGGAAAAAATGCAGCATTATATTCCATTCTTATTTACCCACAATAGATGTCTATTAAGCACCAGGTACTGGATGCTACACAGGTTCACAAAAGCTGCAAAATATGAATTCTATCCTCAGAAAATTTAGTTGGAGGACAAAACACATAAGACATGTAATTATGAAAAGATAAATTGAGACATAGTTTGATAAATCAGTAAAAGATTTCTATAAAAGACTTCTGAAAAATTTATTCATGTTGATGAAAGCTGGAATACTCAGGGAAAGCAAAATAAAAGGAAGTTGGGTTTGAGATCAGACATAGAGGATTTAAATTAAAATAGAATGTTTTATATATATATAAAATATATATATATTATATATATATAATATATATATAAAAAATATATAATATATATATATAAAATATATATATAATATATATATAATACTAAAGAGTTAGAAATTTACTCTACAGACACTGGGGAACACCTAAAAATGTTTGGGTAAGAATGATTCTTTAGGAAGACGCATCTAGAGGAGGAGATTTGAAAAGAGAATAAAAGCAAGGAAACTCCCCAGGGAAGATATTTTTTGACAATTCAAGTACAGAACCAAGGGCCTAAGATGCAGTGGTGTTGTGGAAATTAAGATGAAACGAAGTGCATAAGAGATTTTTAGAGAAATTTCTTGAAAAATATCCACAAAATCTGACAGTTGCCCTGGTGGAAAAGTAAAGATTAGAACAAAAGTAAGGCAAAAGATATTATGGTTTTGAACCTTGGTTTGGAAAAACATATTACCATCTATAGATGTAGGGTGTCAAAAGAAGAATGTTTTAGTAACTTTAAAGAATAAAATTTTCATCAGTGTTTTGGGAGTGGTAGGAAATTAGTATTAGCAGATATACTCATAAATGTTGCAAGAAATCACAGGTAGGTTAGAAAAATATCAGAGACTAAGAATAAAAAATATTAGGATTTTATTTAACAAATAAAAATTGTCTGTAAATATTCTGTCCCACTTGTAGAGTAGCCAGCATCCGCTGTGACTTAAGCAGTCATATAGGTATTATGTGGCCTTAGGAAAATAAAGAGCTGAATTCCTTTAAAAGTTATCAAAGCCAAGGAACCCTAATGTTTTTCAAATTGTGTGTGGAATATATCAATAGATTATCTTTTGCTGTAGTACATTCTAAAAATGATTATCTATTATCCTATTAACTCATGAAAAATACCTTAATAACTATGGTAGGAAGAATAATAGTGTCTCCCCAGCCAATGTCCATATCCTAACCCTGGAATCTGTGAATATGTTACCTTATATTCAAAAAGGATGTTTGCAAAGGTGATAAAGTTAAGGATCTTGAGATGGGAAGATTATTATGCTGGATTATCCAGTATGATCCACTAGACACACAGAGTCCTTTTAAGTAGAAGAGAGAGGCAAAAAAAGTCAGATTCAGGAGAGATTTGAAGACACTATGCTTCAGAATTTGAAGATTTAAAATATGGCCATGAGCTAAGGAATGCAGACAACCCTTTAAAGCTAAAAAGGGCAAAGAAACAGATTATTCCCTAGTGTGTCTAAAAGATGTACAGCCTTCTCAATACTTTGGTACTAGCCCAGTGATTCCCTTGTTGAACCTTAACCTACAGAATTGTAAGGTAATAAATTTAAGTTTTTCAAAGTCATGACATTTGTTATAGAAACAATAGGAAATGCACACACTAATATTGTGCATATTTTTGAATAATATATGCTCATTGTTGAAGATTTAGAATCTTTAAAAAAGGAATCTTTTAATAATGTGAAGATCAGGCTTACATTTTTTTTAATTTTTATTTTTACATATACATGTGTTAATTAGGTTTCCATTTATTTTTTTGCCTTCACGAAATTAAAAAGACTTAAAATTTAATAACAATAACAATGTTTAAGATAAGGACTAGAAACAAAAACCTCGTAAAGAATGAACAAACATAAATATATTCAGAAAAGGAATCAGACAATTGCTACATCAAAATATTAAGCAATAATAATAATAATGCAAAGAAAGTAACATTCACATTGTCAAATAAGAGTATGTCTATTATAGAATGCTTTGACTCCGAGATTTAGTATGGTGTCATCAGTTAACTTCTTATTTTTTTTTAAGTATCAAAAAATAGTTAACTAATATTTATAAATAAAAGTAAAAGATAATTTCAAAAAACAGATCATGCAATCAGACTTACTTTTCTGGCTATGACAGATTAACCGGTACCTGACTTACCCTCTTGTTATAAACAACTACAAAACTAGGTAAAACATAAGAAAAAAATTTTTCAGACACAGGACTTTAGTCTCTAGAAGAAGGTGGGAAAATGAGGTGAGCTCTACAATCTCCCAGTCTTCCTCCTGAAACTACTTTTGAGACCATATTTGAAATTCTGATCATCCAGAGTGAAAAGGCCATTTATAACACCTGTAACATACACCAGAGACCCAAGAAGTATTACAGGAAGAAAGATCAGTAAATTTGAAGACAGCAAGAGAAACTATCCAAACTTGTAGCACCCAGAAATATGGCTTAAGAAAAATACAAGACTGAGTGGCTTGTGAAAATATCATGTAAATGGACTTCTAGAAGAAAAATAATTAGAAGACACAAGAGCAGAAAATACATTTTCTTACTTGATGAAAACCGTAACTAAAATTCCCATGAAGCAAAGTAAAAACAAAGAAGACTAGAGGAAGGCATATTATTATATGTAATATAGTATTAAAGAGAAAATATTAAAAAGCAACCAGAAGAAAAGACACATTACATATAGGGAAACAAATATAAGAATGATTAATGACTTCTCAAAAATAAAAAAGCAAGAATACAATGAAACTGCTGAATGTAACAACTGTCAATCTACAATCTCATATACAGAAAAAAACATTCTTCAGACATAGAGGTAAACTAAAAACATTTAAATATAAACAAAAAGTAAGGGAATTTGTCCCTAGAAAATATTCACTAAAAGAAATTTCATTGGAAGTTCTGCAGAGCCAAAGACACATCACATGGAAACTTGGATCTCTAACAAAAGTGACAAGCTCCGAAAATGGCTTATGTGGATAAATACAGAAGATCTTTGTTTACTTGTCCTTTATTTTATTTTTTAAAAAAATCAACCATTTAGAATAATAACAGCAGTGTATTTGGGGATTTATAGTATATGTAGACATATACTCTATGATAATGTTGTTAGCACACAGTATTCCAGGGCAAATCAAAGTGTATTGTTGTACAGAAATTACACTATACATAGAGTAGTATAAGATTATTTAAAGTTAGACTTAAAGAAGTTAAAGATACCTATTGAAAACTTTTGGGTAACCACTAAAAGAAAATGAAGAAATATAGCCAATAAACCAAAAAAGGAAATTTAATGGAATATTTAAATATGCTCAATTAAGACAAAAAAGGTAAGAAAATGCTAAAAATATGCAAATAGGAAAAAGAGGAAATATTTAAGATAATAAACAAATAGCAAGATGGAAAGGATTAAGCCTAACCATATCAGTAATTACATTCAATTAACATCTCAATTAAACATCTCAATTAAAACATCTCAATTAAAAGGCAGTGATTATCATGTTGGATAAAAGAGCAAAACACGCTATAGACTATACACTGTCTAAAAGAATGCATTTTTAATACAAAAATATGTCAAACATAGTTTAAAAGTAACAATGACAAAAGACATATCATGTAAATACCAACCATAAGAAAACTTATGTAGCAAATAATACTTCAGAACAAAGAATACCATCAAGGGTAACCAAGTCATTTTATAATGTTAAAAGGGTCAGTTCATCAAAAGGACATAACAATTCTAAATTTGTATGCACTTAATAATAGCACATCAAAAATCATAAAATAAAAACTGATGAAAGGAGAATAGAAAAAACTACAATTATAGTCAGATGTAAAAACACATTTCTCTCATTAATAAACAAATTGACAGAAAATCAGTCTAGAAGACTTGAACACTATAAACCATCTTGAAACCTAATTGATCATTGTTTCCTATTAGCAACAATAATAGGATAGACAACAATTTTTTCAAGTGTAAATGAGACATTTACCAAGATAGACCATAAAGACCATCTGTTGGGACATAAAGAAAGTCTCACTAAATGAAAAGGATTGTAGTCATGCAGAATGTGCACTTTAACCTCAATAAAATTAAATAAAAAATTAATAACATAAAGATAAATAAAAATCCCTATATATTTGGAAATTAAACAATATAGTTCTTAATAAGTCATAAATCAAAAAAAATTGCCAATTAGGATAATGTTTAAACTATATGGAAATGAAATACAACATATCGAAATTTGTGAGATACAGCTAAAGCAGTGCCTAGAAATAAATTATAGTTTTACTGCTAATATTGGAAAAGGAAGATGTCTGACATCAGTGATCTAAGCTTTCATTGTAAAAAACTAGAAAAGTGTGATATTATTAAGCATAAAAGATAGAAGGAAATGAAGATAAGAGTAAAACCCAATAAATAGAGAAAAAAATGCAAATAGTAGATTAAATTTATGACTAATGAAGCCTATTCAACATGATTATATTTTGCATTTTAAAGTTGTATTGAAATCATCTTCATCTTCACTGTGTTAGGCTGAGAATAACATTAAATGAGTATCTTCACAGGAAGGCATTTTCTCAATGAATAATAGAACTTTGTACAGATTCCAAAATTATTATAATAGTAAAAATTCCAGCTGACTGATTAATAATTTCTGTCTAATGAAATAAAAATTAATATATTTCCTTGAGTCTAAGGTGCTATTGATTGTTATACGGACTATTAACTTAATAACAACTTTGAGCACAAAAATAAACATTGAATGTTTACACTGAATATAAAATTCATCCTCATTACGGAAAAAGTAGACTTATGGACAAGGTGCACCTTATCATCGAAGAAATATCGTACTTTGAAAATTACAGATTGAATTCAGTGAGTTCACTATTTACTAATTTTGAGGTCTGTATCAAAATATTGGATCTCTTTGGCTTTCATTTGCTTGACTCTGAAAGGAAACGACACAGTATTCTCGTCCTCTCTGAAAAGTGTAGAAAGAGAAGGGCTAAAAGCAAGAAGGACATCACGTTATCTTTGAAGAATTAATGGAGCTCTAAGACTAGTCTATGTGTCCATGTTTCTTAATAACAAAATAGTTATTGAAAAGAAGCAGATCCTAATTTGATTAATTCACACTAACATTTGTAATAATTTTCTTTCTCATCTGAAACTTTATCCACAGTTCTCAGAGAATTTCTACCTTTGTAAACCCCTGACTTTGACAGGCGTCTTGAAAGTGGTTGATTTTAAAAGTTGGTGAGTGATTCTTTCTTCATAAAATCTTCGACGACAAGCTCCAATAGCTAAAGTAGACACAGCTCCCAATGAGCAGGACGGCAGCTCCACTCCTAATCAGTTAATCCAATGGTTTTTGTCATGAGCAAAACAAGAAATCATGTTTTTAATAATACTAAAAGGTCGCTGCATCTTGTTAAAATCTGGAGTTCAATCACTTCTGTGCTAAAAACTAGGGAATGCTTCAACAGGACATAAATCTTGCCCCTCGTTGTACATGTGATCCAGATGCTGGTGGAGAATTAACGTTCGTTTGTAACACATCTGGTGTCGGCAGCTTTGAGTAAGCTCTAATAGAAAGAGTGCGGAACTAACATGCCATTACACCTTCACTCAGGGCAGAGGTTCTAGACTGAAGGGAAAGGCCTGCAGGTGTCCCTTGGTACTTAGCAATAAACTGCACTAATCAGCACTGGCATTGTGTTAAGTGCAGGGTGTTTTGAATTTTCCACAGAAATTTCACACCCCAGTAATTCTACATTCCAACTGTCTGCTTCTGACAACTCTTTAGATTTGCCGCCATATTGAAACTCCAAATGGAGAAAAGACCCAGATTTATTGTGGGAGTTTGGACTGTATCACAAGATGGGGGAGAGCAGATGGACTACAGAGCAGTCATGGGCAAATAATGAGATTGTCCTTATGTATAGTATAGATAGGAGAAGTGTCTTGGCATCCCACCAGGGAACAAAGTAGAGTGAAGTTGAAAGAGCACCAAATTTGAATTGGGACATCTGAGCTTAAGTCCTATCCCCGGTATGTGCACAGAGGTCCAAAATTACCAGGGTAAATTATAGTTTTTCACAAGGGATGCATGAGAACCAAATCAGGTGATAGCTTTTTGTAACAATAGGATCAAGTCCAGATTTCTTAGGAGAGCATTTTAATTCACCTGGTTAGTATAACCTTCCTTTCCAACTTGCTTTATGCTCAACATTACCAGTTTTTTTTTTTTTTTTTTTTTTTTTCCTTTTTTGGCCGGGGCTGGGTTTGAACTCGTCACCTCCAGCATGCCGGCAT
This sequence comes from Loris lydekkerianus, assembly GCA_963574355.1. NCBI lineage: Eukaryota > Metazoa > Chordata > Mammalia > Primates > Lorisidae > Loris > Loris lydekkerianus. The sequence goes on from CAUYPK010015345.1 coordinate 11,625, forward strand.
TCTACTCCTTTGAGCCACAGGCACTGCCCAACATTACTAGGTTTTAAACAATAACAGATATCTGCTTTAAAAAAAAAAAAAAACTGCTACAGGCTAGGCACAGGGGCTCACGCCTATAATCCTAGCATTTTGGGAGGCTGAGGCAGCAAGATTGCTTCAGGGCAGGTAATAAGATCCTAATGGTAGATAATAAGAGTAATTATAGATTACTAATAACTTCATTATTAATAAGATCCTAATAAGATCACAATAAGATCCTAATAACTTCATTTTGTTTTTGGATAACACTTAATTTTTTCTAGTGCTTTCAGACATCTCATTCATTCATTGGTTCATTCTTTCATTCACCTTCCCTGACTATCTGTGGAGTAATGAACAAAATCAAGCTTAGGGAAGAAGGAAAACCAAAGAATGAAATCATCAATCTAAAATCAACCATAGTTATTCTGTAGAAAATTTTCTAAGCAAATTTGTGAAAGCTTATTGAAGGAAGCAACTTAGATTGAACAAAACATTTAATTCAGGTTTAATTATAAATAACTCATAGAAAACAAAACTAGTGGAGTTCTGAAAGAAACATACACATACACAAATGCTAAGAAAATTCATGGTAAAAATATAAGAAGCAATGGACAGCTTTGGAAAAGTCAAAAATGTAGATGGAGATAAAAGAATATTGACTGTTTAAGCAACAATAACGACAATCTGTTGTGGGGCTTTTAACATATAGAAACATATGACAACAGCAAAAATTCCTGGTGGGGAGAAGGGAGGTTAATAGAGATATACTACTATAAATTTATTACATTGTTGGAAAAGGAGTAAAGGTATTAATTTAAAATAAACCATAATAACTTAGCGTGTGTCTTATAATTTTTAAGGTAACTGCTAAATCAATGATGTTAGAAAGTATAGCAAAAGCATACAGAAGAGATAAAATGGACTATAAAAAGTATTTGATTATTATAAAGAAAGGCAGGAAAAGAATAATAAGTAAAAACAGAGGGAAAAATTTTAAAAAATAGCAAAACGGGAGAGTTAAACCCAGCTGTGTCAGTTAGCGCATTTTATGTAAATGGGTGAAACACTTCTGTGAATAAGCTTTTCTTGTAAAAGAAAATAATTATGGCTGCTCAGAAGAAATACACAGCTGGATCCAATGGCTCACATCTGAAATCCTAGCATTTTGGGAGGCTGAGACAGACGATCATTTGTGCCCAGGACTTTGAATACATCCCAGTCAACATAGCAAGACACCTTCTCTGTTTAAAAAAAGGAAGCTTAGCCAGGTGTAGTGGCACACCTGTGGAGAGGCCAAACCAGGAGGTACACTTGTGCCCAGGAGTTTGAGCTTTTGGTGAGCTATGATTGCACACTGCACTCTAGCCTGGGCAACGGAGCAAGACTCTGTCTCTAAATTAATTAATTAATTAAAAGAGAAGGAAAGAAAGAGTGAAAGAAACAAAGAAAGAGAGAGAGAGAAAGAAAGAAAGGAAGGAAGGAAGAAAAGGATCCAAAAGAAAAAAGAAAACAATGGAAAACAAAAGAAATACAACATAAACATAAAAATATACAATGTTTAAAAGTTAAAAAATGGAAAAAACACATACCAAGTCAACTTTAGCCCAAATAGAATTGGTATGACAAGACTGATATCAATGTAGATATCAATAAGGAAGGATATTTAATTATACTAAAAGTATCAATTCTTCATAAGAAAACAAAATCATGAATAATCTTCAGCAAGTTTGACTGAAAAAACAAACAATGAAATGGAAAAGAAGTGATGGAAAAGGAGAGAGACAGGAGAGAGTGGAAGAAAACAAATTACCAATATTAAGAATAAAATGGGAGACACTATTACAAGCATTCAAAAGATAATGAGAAATACTAGAAATAAGTTTTCACCAATAATGAGCAAATGCCTTTCAGAATGCAGTTTGGTGAAGTTTATGGTCAGATGGACGAGACATGCCCTGCTTTCTGTCATGCCCTGCTTAGTACATCCAGCAGAGCAGTGATGGGTAAATGCTGCTAAGTTCCTCCCACTAGAGGGTCGATGGGACATGGGGACCACAGGTGGGCCCCAGACCCTGCTGTGAGTAGACTGCCCTGAGGGAGGGTAAGTAGGTATTCTGATTTTCTTGGAACTGGGGGGATTCCAAAGACACAGGCCTTTATTGCTAAAACTGGGAAATTCCCAAACAAGTCAGAATGATTTCATTATCCATTGCCCTCTGAAAATTTCCTATGGATGGAGGGAAGGTTCAGGAGCTCACTATGTCTCTCCCAGCATCCTAAAGGGTTGGAAAATCAACATCTCACAGCACACTGGTAGCCCACTGTTGGCGTCAGGTCAGCAGTCTATTTTGGGTCTTATAACCTCTTGGTCAGACACACTAAAGCAAGGCAAGCACGGGGTGAAGTTTATGAAGCAAAGTAAGATAACGTTCACCACAGACAGCGAATAGACCCCCGTCATAACAGGAAGTCCCCGATTATGGTCAAAGGTCCTGGTTTATATTGCCTAGGCTGGGCCCTTCTTGTGGTTCAAACGTCACCATCAAACCAGTTTGATGAACCATTGGGAGTTACATAATCTAAGTCCAACTGTGCAAGCAGATCTCTCTATAGTTCTCTGAAACACCATGGGGGTAAGGGGGAAGCTACAGTGCAGATCTAGGCTACTGACATGATGGTTAGCCTTAGCTCGCTCTGATACCATATTGTGCCTGAGCTGCTTGGCCCATGGACTAGGAAATCCTCTGCATTCCTTTGTGATAGGAGCACTAAGTTCTATTTGGAAGATTGGTAGGGTATTCCTTCCTCTCTCAGGTGTGGCAATTGCTGGGGGTGCCCACATTCGTCCCCAGACAAGCTGGAGGGCCCTCATTATCCACTAGCATTGTACTCGAGTATCCTAGAGTACAACTTTGGGGAAGTTCAGTTTATGATGATGTGTGTGGGGGGGAGAATAATCTTTCCTCTCTGCCCTTCTAGGTTCAATGTCTGGAGACCTCAAATCAAACTCATAAAAGACAGACTAACAATGGCTTGACACCCATAGCAAAGTGGTTAGAGTGCTAGCCAAATATACTGAGACTGGTGGGTTCAATCACAGCCCAGGCCAGCTAAACAACAAGGACAACTGCAATAAAATATAGCCAGGCATTGTGGCAGGTGCCTGTAGTCCCAGCTACTTGGGAGGCTGAGGCAAGAGAATTGCTTAAGCCCAAGAGTTGGAGGTTGCTATGAGCTGTGATGCCACGGCACTCTACCGAGGGCAACATAGTGAGACTCTGTCTCAAAAAAAAAAAAAAAAAAACAGACTAACAAGAGAAAAAAAATTTTTTTTTTAAATTATGTGACTTTGTATGAGAGTTCATGAAGAAAACTGTGGTTCAAGGAGGCAGCTAGACAATCAAGTCTTAGGGTCAACAAAGGAAAAGTTTCATGCCAACATATGAGACCCTGGTATAAAGAATATTTTGAATTTAAGGCCATTCAAGGTTAAGAAACACTGGAAGAAGCCTTCCCTCTATCTGCATAAACTAGACTGGCCTGATGAGAGGATTAAAGGGGACAATTGACTATCCTTCCCCTGTTCCACTGTCTCAAAATACTTCAGGAATGAGGTCCAGGAATGTAGTTGCAACTGGCCCAAAGTATCTGGGATGTAGATACCTGCCTCCCAGGTTAATCTACAAGTCAATCTATTTCTCCCCCATCCATTTGTCTTCTCTAAAAACTTCCCCTAGCAACCCGTTTATGCCCTATACACCTCAATTTCCTTCCTCCTCTCTAAAAGTCCTGTGTAAAGATATCTGAACTCCTCTGGAAAACTGGGTTATCACTCTATGTCCCCCCCCCCCCCCATGCCCATAGTAAATAAATTCTTTCTCTTAGTAATCTGCCTTAATTGTGAGTGGATCTTTCAGTGAACTTACCGGGGAAAGGGCAAGTTTCCCCTCACCCCTACAGGGGGTTCTGTGCAGGAAAAGTGAGAGGAGGAGATCTACTGTACATAGGCCTGTCTTATTATGCATTTACACAGCTCTCATTAGCTCTATTCCTAGCATGGACACGTATTTACAAAAAGAAATTTCTTTTATAAATTTAAATTTCTGCTACAAATGAGAAAATTTATATTCAATTGTTGAGCCCACCCTTACAAATTGAGGAAGGGGTGCAAGTCAAGAACTAGAGCAAAGCCTCCAAAAGTCTAGGGACAGCCTAGCTAAAATAGTGATAATAATCAGCCACTGTTCCCTCGTGCACTTGATAATAGTTAGATATTATTCCCTTGCTTTTCTATAATTGCTAAGCTATAGAGCACAGCTGGTAGTTGTAAAGATTTTCAATTTTTCTCCATACATAACATCACTTGTTGGGAAACTTGGTTAGTTTTTGATATGTCTTCCGGGTCCTACATACCAGTGTGTTGACAAATCCACTCAGACCAAGAGACTGACTCAACCGGTCTTGGAACCCCACCCAAGGAACGGCATTCCAGTGGGCTGGCTGACACACCCAGACAGTGGCTCAAAGGATGGCTGCTTCTGCCCTGAAACCAGCCAATTAACAGACCCTAATTACCTAACCCTCTGCCTACCAAAATGTCTTTAAAAACCATGACCCCCACCCCAATTCACAGGGAGGCAGATTAGAGAAATTCTTCCTGTCTCCCTGGTTAGTGCTCTGCAAAATAAACTTTTGCTGCTGTGAACTCTGCTGTTTCTGGGCTTTCTCTCGGGCAGCCAGCAGATGAACCTACCTGGACAACAACATTGTTAGGTACCATGGGGGAAGAAAAACAATGTTTCTTGAATATTTTCATTCTCAATTGTCTTTAGCTCAAAATATTCCATATGTCAAATAGACTTATTTTGGGGTGGCATATTCTAGTACCCTTTAGGCACATCTTTAAATAGTTTCTACCCACCAATAAATTGGTTTTGTAATTGTTAATTATTCGTTCTTATTAATTTCTTGGCATAACAACAATGTATTCTTTGTACTAATTAAAAATATTAAGAATTTTCCAACCTTCACCCATAAATACATGCATTTTTTAAATGGAATTTATATTGCCAGATACTTAAATCTACTCTTATCTTACTAAGCTTGCCTCCTCTACCTTGCCTAGAAAGTTCTCTGCCTGGCTGGGAGCAGTAGATCATGCTTGTAATCTTAGCATTCTCGGAGGCTGAAGTGGGAGCATCACTTGAGATCAGGAGTTCAACATCAGCCTGAGCAAGAGTGAGACCTAAAATGTCTACTGAAAATAGAAAACAGTAGCTGGGCACAGTGTCCTGTAGTCCCTACTTGGGTGCTGAGGCAGGAGGATGGCCTGAGCCCAGGAGTTTGAGGTTGTGTTAGGTAGATAGCAAGAGATATCCAAGACTCTACTAGGGACAAAAGTGGGAGCCTTGCCTTGGTGCTGCCTCAAGCAATTGCCTCACCTTGGAAGAAGGACAAAGGCAGACACCCCCCTCCACCTTGGGAAGGAGGAACCCGTGTGAAAGTACAAAAGAACACTGGGAATCCCTCAGCCTGCAGGCCAGGCAGCCCAGGCAAAGGATTTGGAAAGTGACCAAGAGTAATTTAAGGGTAATTATCATGTTGTTAACTGTCCATCAAAGTGGTTTCATGGTGACATCTGAACCATGAGGACAGCCCAATCCAGACAATAAAAAACAGGACCCCAGACCATTACCAACACACCTTTTGTTACGACAGGAGTCTATTTTGTGTCAAAAAATTTAACCCATCTTTAAATCCTCTTGTAAGTTAATCTTTCTCTTCTGTCCTTTCACCATAATTATGTGAACCTGGGTCCTTTTTTTAGTAAAAAGTGGTAAAACCCATTAAGTGCATTTTAACACTGGAGTAAGAGAAGGGGAGACAGCTACTAAATGCACGTCTGCCACACACTTCAATGTTCCATGTCATTTAATTCTATAATAACCCTTTAATTCAGGAATTATTTCAGTTACAGATGCTGTTACCAGCTTGAGGAGCTGGTAGAGAATGTTCCCAGTTTCACACAGCTGATAATTGGAGGTACAGAGGTTTAAGAACCAGAATCCCAAATCCTTTCCCACTATACAGTCTTATACTTCATGGAATTTCTACCACTTTTTTTTTTTTTTTTTTTACAACCCAAACCTTTGAGCTCATCTAATTTGACACTCTTGATTTACAAATGAGGAAAAGAAAGCAGAAGAGGTTAAGAGCTTTACAAACTAGTTTGTTAATGTCACTGGGGTTGGATAGATGCCTATAAAAACATATGTATGTAATTAGGACTGGGGATGTAAGGTCAACCTGGTACTTTACACTTTTATAATAGAGTTTAGGATTAACAGGATAATTGATAGTCTTTAAAATTAAAATGTTGGCACACATCACAGACCGGAGGAGGTTTGAGACTGAAAAGCATAAACAGCTGAGAATGAGTGTCTGTCCGTGAAAATTAATGTCCACCCATGACATTTATAAGAATGCTTTAGTGTCATTAATTCTTTGCCAAGCATCTTTCTGGGCTCAAAACAAAATGAGTTTTCAACATTCTGCTACAAAGTCCATGTGCCCTATGATAAAACCCTGAGGTCTCCCGTGCTTATGGGCCTCCTCCAAGATCTGGCTCCCATCCCACCGCCTCTACCACACTGGCTCAGGAAGTAGGCAATTTCCTGCCCTAGCTGAGCCGGATATTAAGACCTCTTTGTTCCCTTATCTCTGAGAAATAATAACACCCCTCTGGAATGGTCCAATGGCCGCCTGACTCATGCTCATACCTACCTAAAGGACTCTCTGCTGTTCTTTAACGTTAGTGCTGGCTGAGGCAGAGCAGTTCACTAATATGCTGATTGTAAAATGTCATGGTGGTGATACGGGGCTCACTGGATTGTTATAGTTTGTACACTGCCTGGTATTAAATAAAGGAGATTTTTTAAAGAACTATAAAGTTAGGGGATGGTTCTCTTTGCTTCCATCCCCCCAACCCATTTTATGTCTATTTGCATTTGTAGAAGCATCCTTTCACAGGATAAAGTCTTAAATGGATTCATTCATATCGGTACAGACTTAACTGTAACTTCTAGGCTGTGTAACATGGACAATTTGACTATTTGGAGGCAATACATGCAGAAATAACAACTGCTGACAACTTCTCGCTACATTCCAATGTATAGAGACACATGACGTATCGATCCATACACACAGGCTGTGTTCTCTACTTGACTGATGGTTAGTAATACCATCTGCACATCCACAGCTTGTCCAGTTTCCAGGTTTCTTCCATTTGGTGGAATGTTCCTAATACAATATTCCTATTCAACACTTCAAAGCCCTTTCAAAACATTTCACTTTTCATGTAACTCATGCCCTACATACCAGATTCTTCTGTTTAGAGCTCTGATACTAGGAAGAACTAAAAACAGTAAATCATGATGGCTGAGCACAGAAAATAAAATTTAGAAGTAAAAATGTAAGGAGCACAATCTTCTCTCCTCGTTCACTCACCCAGGGTTAAAGGAGCCAAAATATTTTAGAGCTAAGATGTCTTAAAGATCATTTAGTCTCACCAGCTCATTTTACAAATGTGGATATGAGGAGTGAGTAGAGGGAACAATATTCGCACACATTTAGGGATGCTGACCGTGCCACCAGAAGACCCTGATCAGGTGGGCCTATCAGAAAGAAATAGAGCAAAAGCTTCAATAAATAGGGCTAAACAAATTTAAAAGGACCTTGAACTTTCCATATGCAACTTGTGAATTCATTTTCTACTCTCCTGGAAATGTAGACATTGAATCATACAGGTTAGATTTGGAAAGGAAATCGGGATGTCTGCTCTTATTTCTCTCCTTCATAACACTTTATTTAGTTGTAATTTTTTATTAATTAGTTTAAAAACCTTCAGCATCCAGTAGCTTATAATCTTCATGGTATCTGGCACAGTTGGCAGGCAGATGGTAAGTACTCAGAATCTATCTTTTGAATGAATGATGTCATCTATATTAACATTCTATACAGAGATGGCATCGTTTTATAGCTTCCTAAATAGCTGGCTCTTTAACTGTGGTCTTTATGAATATCCACACTGACGAAGTCTGGCCATCACCAAGATATTTCATACACCTGTCAGGACACCATTACTGAGAAGGTGTCAACTTCTTTTGGAAGGGGCAGGACAAACTTTAGGTTACTGGAACAGTCTAGGTCAAAGAACATTTGAATATTGAATGATTCTTTTGTCTTTAGGCAGGCAAGATATAAGGAAATGAAATATGTGAGGACCCGTTTATACTTATCAAAAAACCCTGTGAAATAAGGCATTACAATATTAGGTAATGAAGTTAAGCTTTGAGTTCTTTATTCAAGACAACACAGCACATGGTAGTGAAATTAATTTGAAATCTGGTCTGGCTTTAAAGTTCAAGTTCTTCTTAACTTGCTCTGTTTTAAAAGGTATAAAGCAGAATTGTGCCCCTCAAATAAGTTGCAATCTAGCTTGAGCGACATACTCATAAACACCCAATATAATGGTTTTTTTAGTTGTTTGTTTGTTTTTTGCAGGTTTTGGCCAGGGCCAGGTTTGAACCAGCCACCTCCAGTGTAGGTGGCTGGCACCCTACACCTTGAGGCACAGACTTAGCACACAATATAATGTTTAGCACAAGAATGTAAAATGCACAAAGCTATTAGTTCTGCCTGGAGTTTGGAAATGTCAGGGAAGAGATCCCTTCACCAAAGGAATGGTTTCTAACCTGAGTCATGGAGGTGGCTGTGAAGGAAAATTACCAGACTCATCAGAAAGAAGGAGTCTCCCAGAAGAAGGAGTCCAAGAACTCAGGGGACTCAGATTTTCTCCTGGTGTCATAATATGTCCCAGCCAGGCTTGGGACATACCCCAATCAAGAGGCAATATTTTCTATGCAGTATTTTTATTAATATAAGATTTTGCATGCTCACAATATGAGTACCCCTTTAACTCTTCCCTTCTCACCTTGTGAGCACATATGCGCTCACACACACACATACAACCACCACCCCTGCGTCCACTGCCAGGCCTACACGGTTTGCGTCAGTGCCGTGTCTTTTATACTCACTGCCTCTGAGCATTAATAAATCAGGCAGAGTTTATGTAAACATTAGAGTACAACCAGAGAAATTTTAAATTCCAGACATGGCTAATTTAACTGATATAAATGTTGCAGACACTAGCCAACCACCAAAATTTTAGGATAGGGAGTAAATACAGTCTAGGCAGTAGTAAAGAAATGTCCAAGTTCATAATGGAAATTGGCTAATAGCCTCTATAATTTTCTTTTCATACAGATGGAATCAGTCTCTCATGGAAACAGATACCTTCCTGTATATTTATTGCATGTGAAAATAAGACTGTGTCTGGCTTTAAAGCAGCCATGGACCACCTTACATTCTTGCTGAGAAGAAACTCAGCAGAGAATTTAAAATTAAAACTCCACCTTGTTCATCACACAGAAAACTGTGCAATGCTAGCAGGGTGACAGCAAATTAAATTTGTATTACAGTACTCAAGCAGAACATCAGGAGTTATTTGAGATATTCAGTACGTGATTGATTTGTAATTATTTTTATCTACTAATAGGTTCTGTGAGAATAATGAACATTCAAGAAAAAGTGCTGAATAATGTCCTAGTTATTTGATAAACTTTGATTCCTTAGAAGAAAACATTAAATTTTAAGTTTTTTCCACCCAACACAGAATGATGAACCAGCTCATCAGTGATACCGAGGCTGAGTGTAGGGTGTGTCAGGGATTTGGGTACAATCCTACCACCAGGTTAAGAAAAATATTGAAAAACGATGGTGGGAAGTGATATGAACGGTGTGTGGAAAGAACTCTAATTTGAGAGAGAGCCTGATTTCCTTAGCCTTGAACTTGATAGGCCTCAAATTCCCAACACTTCACGGTTTGTACAACTGGATAGTCTTAATGAGGTCACGGAAGATGATGTGAAACTGGCGTTAAATCTTTACAGAGAGTCCTTAGAGACCTAGAGCTGCTGCTCCTGAGGAGAGTTCAGGGAGCTTTCTCACACACAGAACTTTAACACGTTTTAAAGGAGCTAAATAATGCTTTTGAAAAAGAGACCCTAAAAACGGGAAGCACAGCAGTGAAATGTTCAAGAAGATGCATTAAGCACTGGCTTATAATGAAGTCACTTAGGAAGAGAGGCTAAAAGAGACACATTCAGAAAATCTCTGTCCTAGCTAGAGTGACAGAAAGAAGCACAAGTGTGTCAACCCCAGAGGAAGAGCAAGTTGGGAAAACTATGCTGGTCTTTCTTCCTGGTTGTCACACTTCCTTTTCTAGGGTAAACAATCTTGAAACGTGGAACTAGAAGGAAACCATATAGTCTGGCAAAGTGAGGCCTCAGAGGCAGTGACTGCCCCACAGCTGGTAGCTGGTCAAGCAGGACTAGACCCCACCTTTCAGACTCCTGGTGTTCTCTGGCTTAGGGACTAGGAGGCTGGACCTAGTCATGGTTCTTCCACCAACTAGCTTTTCCATATTAAATAGAGTCTAAAGCTCTCCTTGCCCAGTTTTCTCATTTGCTTCCTTTCATAGTTATTAGAATAAAATGAAGATGTGGCATGCAGCATGCATTATAAAAGGCAAACAGTACTATTCAAAACTAAAATATTCCTACTAGATGACATATTCTTGGAGTTTAAGGATAAGTATTAACTTTGCATCTTTCCCAGATTCTAGCACAGCCATTACATAATCATCAATGAAATAAACTGAAATATCTTTTAGTTTTATAAACTCAAAATGACCTGATTATGACCAACAGGGAAACCATCCAGCAGAGCTACTTCCAAAAAGTCTATACTGAATTCTTATAATAATTAATGTGGTCTGTGGGAAAAAGCAATACTCATCTGGAACATAATCTTAGATCTGGTGATTGCATCTAGTAAGAATTTAGGGATATAGGGCTGTTTGGGGGGAAAATATTTCATTTCCAGACTTTCAAACCCTAAAATATTTTTTAATTATCATGCAACTTATTTTCCTTATTGCCCTACTTCAGTAGAGAAAAACTCTTGTAACATGTCATTCCTATATTAGCAAACTAAATAAATTTAATTTTAAAAATATACAGGACTACTCAGCCAGCCAGTTGGTTAATAATTCAATGCAATTGACATCTACTTTAAAAAGACCATCAGCATTTATGAACCAACTTATTCACTAAACACCTCAATCAAATTATAATTCAGTTTAAACTTAGCAAGTGAACTTCCTAAAAATAGAATCTACTCCATTGATACCACTTGACATTGTTTCCCTTGCTACTGAGTTTAAAGTGGAAGAACACATACCAGATATTTAAACTCATGAAATGCTGGTCTTTAAAAATTTATTGTTCCCATTTGTCCCTGTATTTTTTATAGTCACATTCCAATAGAGGGTAGTGGTTAGGGACTGACCCCAGCAAAGGGGTTTTTGTACATCTACTTAATCTGGACAAGAGAAACTGGGAAAACAAACCACCTGTGGGGTCAAGTTCTTACCCCATCCCATTAGGTTTGTGACTTCAAATATCATTCTTGTTAACTAGACTATCAAATACCTTATGCTAATATTTATTCTTTTGCATCTTCTCAGAGAAAATGTACCATTCAGCACATAAAAAATGACATCTTCCCTCATTTCAGAAATGGCTGAATTCCAATAGGCGTATTTTGTGAAATTCAACCAGCTTGCTGCTAGTTCTGTAAGGAAATGAAATTGGTCCAAATCGCCAAACATATTTTACTTCTAAGCTTTAGAACATAGCAACACTAACTAATCTCATCATCAGAAAATTCCAAGATGAAATTCTACTGGGTGAAATGGAACTATTCCAAGGGAAATAAGATACCTGAGAGAAATAGAGTCAATCTTCAAATTCGGTTGCCCTCAGTGAAGAAATTCCAGATAGTGCACAAAATAAAGAGCCTCTACTGCCATCATCCAGATGCTACTGGATTCTTATTTTCTTTCCAACTATCATCTTCCATTTGCAAAGGTGGAAAAACACTCCCAGAGGCATGGTCATCATCTCTGTACCTTGCGGCAACCGTGCCTTGGACCATTCTCACACAAGAATTCTCGTATGCCAAATGTTGGTCATAAGTGGACTTTGCTTACTCAGGACAGACTGCAATATTTTAATGTCTATTACCAACTCCCTGAATATTTCAGTTTAGAGAAAACTTATCCTTTATGCCACTCATACTTCTAACAGAAGAAAAACTTCCATAGAATTTGCCCTGAACAAACTATGACAAGGAGTTGCTTAGCAATAGTTTGTAGACAGGGGTGACGAAAGGAGATCAGAAGAATTGGAGCTGCAATATGTGACCTACATATTATCCCAGAAGGTATGAAACACGTCTTAATCAAAAATTAGACAAGAAAGATTCATTGATGGGCTCCAGCAGTTCAGTGAGGATCCACAGACTTCTTTAAGATGCAACGTTGAGTGTTACTTCTGAAGCCCCTGTAAAGTCACATTGTAGAACACAAGCTTTGGGGTCAGACAGATATGGGTTTAAATTCTGGCTCCACCCATTATTTGTTGAGTGACATTGGACAAGTTGCTCAATCTCTCTGACCCTGTTTCTGTGTCTGGAAAGCAGAGTGAAACATTACCTCAGTGGGCTGGCACATGAGTGTGAATGTTTAACCCAGCACCTGGCACACAGGGGATCAGAGATGCAATGCTGCAGGTTTTACAGAAGTTATGTGGACTAAAGAGAGAGGAGTGGGGTGCCGTCATCACAAGTGAGAGGGTGTGTTAAGTCCAGAAACCCCATTTAAATCTTCTGCTTTTCTAAGAAGAATGATTGATCACTAACCAAATTCAGGACTAGAATAAAAATTGGAGATGATTGTAATGCCATATCATAGTTATAAGTACAAATTCGTATTGTTGAACTCTCCAGCTGATACTTGAGCTGACATCTGTAGAGCTAATGCAGTGTTCTTCTGGTCATAGAAGGTTGAGAAAAGTCTTCACTGTTTGATATTCTTGACCCATATAGTTCTTTTTTTGGGGGGGGGTTGTTTGTTTCAGTCCAGGGTTCTAGGCATTTGGGAGAAGGACCACCTAGGTAAAGGGCCATTCTCATTACATCCCACCAAGGGTATGACTGTCAAAATAGCTTATCTTGGCTACCTAGCTGAAATAGGGTTTGCCGGGTTTCTCCACCATGAAGTTGTTTCCTTCCCTTACTGTACTCTTTGGAAGGCGTACACTGTGTGTCCCCTGCACTTCTCCACTTCAGGAGATACGAGTTGCACTATACCTCCCTGAGTGTGAAGAATACACTTAAGTTGCTTGAGATTCTTTTCTATTAATTTTTTCATTTCAGACTAATATGAGGCACATATGATTTGGTTACATGCTTTGCATTTGTGAGGCAAAGTTTGAGTTGCGGTTGAATTCTTCATTCACTCAGGTAGCGTGTCCTAGATGCATATGGTTCAGGAATTTGGGAACAAATGAGATATTAAGACTTACCATTTATCTTGTTGTTCAGAGCTGTGTAAACCATCTTGAGCCAGTCATTATTGCCCAGAGAAGGGTGATTAGCCTTTCCATGGGCAATACAGTGAAAGAACAGTAGGCTCTAGAGTAGTATTACCTAGTGATTACTAATAGTTTCAAGGCACCTGCTAGGAATTCCTTCAATGTTGAACTTGGCTGGGTAAGTAGAGACTTTTCATTATGCTTTCAAATCAGTTCTTGGCTATCTTGTCCCATAACCATTAGTTCAGTGTTAAGAAACTAGATTGTTATAATTTTGATGTATGCACAAGCTAAATCCATATTTTTATCCCTAAAAGGACTAACCTAGATCCTGTGTCCCAGAATTAGTATATCTGAGGATGGGGGGTGGGCAATAGAACCTAAGGGTGGAATGTACAAAGGTTGAATAAAACATGTTCAACATTGTATTTTTAATATTTAGGAAGAAATAAATAATAAAAGATTTTCCAAATGCTACAGAAAGCAAAAAAATTTGATATAATCTTCTTGGCTGGTGAAGGAACTCAGAAAAGAGAAAACAAGTAGAATAATGAACCCTTGTCCTCTCTTCACCCATTTGGTTTTCCCTTTCCACAGACAGAGGATAAAATAATTTCCATAGAAATATGAGATTTTTCTTTATCAAAGAAGGGCAGAGGTTATAAAAAGGTTGAGAAACAGCACTAGAAACCTCATCACTGGGACACCATGTTTTCCCCATGAGGCATGCTGCAGGAAGGAGGGGCACTGCAGCCTTTACTCTCCTCTGTGGTGAATGGAGCCCCCCAAATCAGATTGTAAACACTGGAGAACCAGCTTGAGTGGTCCCACTCAAAGATTTGATTGAGGTGACTATGTCAGATGTTTGTTGTTATCAGTTCTCTTTAGATGGAATAACTAAGTTAGATGAACAAGATCCTGGGGTGAGGATTCATTTCTCCGTAGAACTGCTAATCCCTCATTCATTTTTAAATGTAAAAATAAATATTACTCTTACAGTTTTCAAGTTTACCTAAATTTTATACATGTCACTCTTTTTAAGATGACCTTTCACTTTTATAAGACTTCCACTGATATGACTAACTTTGCCATAAGAACAAAGCAGTTTTTGTTTCTACTAAGGCCTGAATGTCTTATGCTATGAAGTATATGACTTCACCACCTTCCATTAGATTTTTATTTCTTTGCATCATTGAGATACAAATTTTTATTTCTTTGCATCATTGAGGTGCTTTTAACCTCATTTCTTGAACATGGTTTCTCATCAATGTTAGATTCTTTTTTTGTTTGTTTTGTTTTGTTTTTGAGACAGAGTTTCACTATGTCACCCTGGGTAGAGTGATGTAGCGTTACAGCTCACAGCAACCTTCAACTCTTGGGCTTAAGTGATTCTCTTGCCTCAGCCTCCCAAGTAACTGGGACTACAGGTGCCTGTCACAATGCCCGGCTATGTTTCTGTTGCAGTTGTTATTGTTGTTTTTGCTGGCCCAGGCCGGATTCAAACCCGCCAGCCTTGGGTGTATGTGGCTGGGGCCATACCCACTGAGCTACGGGTGCCGCCAATGTTAGATTTTTGAATCAAAATAATATTTTATACAGAAAAAAAATCATCTTTTTGGGGCAATAATGACTGATTCAAGAAGATTTGTATAGATCTGAACTATATAAAAATGGTAAGTCTTGATACCTCTT
This sequence comes from Loris lydekkerianus, assembly GCA_963574355.1. Classification (NCBI taxonomy): domain Eukaryota; kingdom Metazoa; phylum Chordata; class Mammalia; order Primates; family Lorisidae; genus Loris; species Loris lydekkerianus. Next base: position 26,894 of record CAUYPK010015345.1, read on the forward strand.
CTGCTACCAAATTCCTCAATGCTTTAGGAAAGTTTGTTACTGATGACAGATCACGGTTGTAAGCATAAATTCATGCTGTCAAAATCATCAGCTGATACTTGACCTGACATCATAGAAACACTGCAGTATTTACACTGTATGGGAATAAACATGCTAGAAAACATTGAATCCCATCAGTGCGAGGCTGTGGGTGATTACTGTGTGGGTTGTGTCAAGGACTTTGGGTTTTGCTAATAATTCAACTCTGTTTGATAAAGCAGTTCAAATAAGGATAGGACACAGACCAAGCGGGCGGTAAATAAACAGTTCAGAATCTCAAACAGCGGTGGAGTTATTTGTAGAGTTGTGTAAAAGAAATGCTTACCCAGCCCTGTAAACATGTTTTAATCTTCCTGCATGGATACGTGAAGACAGTGTTTACTGCCAACCCCACTGTATACGTGCCAAGGCGGGACTGACCAGCTGGAACTGCAGAGCAGGGACCACTCTGCACAACAAGTGCTGGACCAGACATCTGAGTTCATCCAGAGATGGGCTGAGACAAGGCTAAAAACAGCCATGGAAAACAGAGTTTTGGATCATTTGCAGCAGCTGGGGCCTTCTTCCCCTCATGTCCAGCTGGGCAACTCTAAACTCCAATTTTTTATACAGATGTTTTCATCCCAGTAGACAGCTCAGAACTAGGCAACAACTGCATGAGGTGCATTTAACTGCTGAGATGCTTCATTAGCACTGGGTCCCTGCATCAAACTCAGAAGACCTCTTTAAAAGCCAGCTCTGTAACTGTGGGGTATTTGAATAAGTCATTGCATTTCTAAGACTGTCCACTGAATGTTTTTGTCATTTCAACTGCCTTGCAAGCGATGACATGTTCCCGTGTGCCAATTTTTTTAGTAAATGGAAAAAGGCCATAGATTATGAGATGGAGCAGCCCCACCCCTTAGGAGCCTACTGGGCACCCCAGCATGGAAATAAATGGAAATCTTGAGTCCCTCCAGGGGCAGTTCTGGGCATCTTGCTGGCTTCAAAAAGTGAAGGGGCAACGTAAGAAGAACAGTGGCTCTCCAAGCAAGCCAGACTCACAAGGGTGTTTTGGTTCCCTGGGAAACTAAAAGATGGCATTGTAACACATGTGCTTGAGTTGTTTTTCAGACACCCCCACCAGATAAAAATGCAGATAAGGGGGACCTTAGGAACTGAATTCTGACCTCCTTTCTTTGTTTTAAACTCCTCCCTGAGAGCCCTGGGGAAAGTCATACCCACCTTAACATTTCTTTCCCCTAATCCAAGAACCTCTGAATCCATCACAAGCCCCCTGCCTTGGGATATCCTGCCTTTTGGGGGCCAAGTCAATGTCCAACCGCCATATGTGAATAGTAATTTAACCACTTTGCCTGTAACTTCTGCTTTCCTGAAATGTACCTCTGCCTTTAAAAATCCTTGCTTGTAAACCAGGGGGAGCTCAGGTCTTGTTAGCTGCCTGTTCTCCTTGTTTGGTGCTGTACGATAAAAATACCCCTTTGTCTTACCGCAACTGTCTTTGTTACAGCTGGTAAGTGGACCCCAATTTGGTTCGGTAACAATAACAAATGTTACATGCCATCGGTCACTGGGTATGGATTAAAGAAGAAATTACAATATGAACCTATTCCACTAGCACTACTTGTAAATGAAGAATTAATTTGAAAGGAGTTGTTACAGTTAGCTTGATGGAGAAAATGTAAGAGGAGGAAAGGCTGTCAGGCTTTAGTCTAGACGTACTTGCTTCAGGATAGTAAATTCAGAGAATGACTTCTGAAATTAACAGTAACTTCTGTGTTTTCATTTTAACTGAACGAGTCATTTTTGGCATTTATCTTCACACAACACAAAGAGGACCCAACAATTCTGAGATGAAGGAAACAAACATTCCACATATTGCTGTGCTGTTCAGTGTAGGCTGGACCCATTTGAGAGTATTTTCAGCATCTTGATGTCAATTTCTGTATCTATGGACATGACTAAGACTAATATTTTATCATTTTTTATGATGTTTTGAAATCAAGAATGTAAATTCTACTTAACATTCAAGTACCTACTATACTCCCAACACTGATACTCAGATTCATAAGGGATGATCTTTGTCCAAGGGATAGTAATCTCATAAAAATGTAAGTTAACCTCAAAAGGAAGTGAAGCTAATTACCCAGGGACAGTTTCTTAATAACACAGACATAGTTGTTCAAGGATAAAGGTAAAATTTAGTGTTAATGTACATTTTTTTTTTCCTGGTAAAAGGGATCATAGCTTTCATCAAACTAAAAATGGGTCAAAATCATTATCTTAGTGTTTGAATTATGGGCTATATTTCTAGATAGTATCAGATGTGTATTATTTCTGAGATAAGGAGGTTGGTAGTTTATTATAATAATAAACTTTATAGAAAGAATACCTGATAACATGTGAAGGAACCTACAATTATTTTAGTTTGACAAACTGTTTTTCATTGCATAATTGACCATAAATTTGTCATTCTGATGGATCTGATTTATTGCTTGGAGGAAGGAAGAAAAGGAAAGTCTTAGAACAAAGTAAAAATAAAGAAATGTCTTGAGATACTAAAAAACAATTTGGAATGTAAAAGCACTTGCAGAAAAATGTAACTTTTTTCTCTTTAACATTTTATTATTCCTCCTAACTGACATGTAATAATTCTACATATTTATGGGGTACATTGTGATATTTTGATTGATTGATTGATATATAATGATTGAATTAGGGTAAATAGCATATCCATCACCTCAAACATTTATCATTTCTTTGCATTTGGAACATTAAAAATCTGCTCTTGTAGCTATTTGAAAACAGAGGAAATCCCAGGTATGGACAAGATATGCATGTTCCTGAGAACACCGTTAGGTCAGAGTCTTAACTAGAATCCCTAATGAAGAGCCTATACATGGTAGTAAGAATAACATATGGCTCATGTAGCAATAATAGAATGTATTACTGTAATAATAATAGCCCTGTACTGTCATAATAAATCACAGTAATTATTGTGCTCTTTCTTTTATTTCAAACAAACAGAACATAAAAATAAACTTATACAAAAAGTTCACTTAAGAAATAGGGGAAATCTCAAAAAGGAATATTAAAGGTTAACACTCACCTAATGTTGCATCAACGCCTTGCTTACTGGAAGGGTCATTTTTGAGGCAAGAAGGGAGGCTGACATTAACTAGGAGATGATGGGGCGGCGCCTGTGGCTCAAAGGAGTAGGGCACTGGCCCCATATACTGGAGGTGGTGGGTTCAAACAAAAACTGCAAAAACAAGCAAACAAACAACAACAACAACAACAACAAAAGCTAAAGAGGATGGAGTGGGTGCTGGAGAATCAGGATTGGATTCTGGGGCTGGAGGAGGGGAGCTTACTGTTGAAGCCCCTTGAAAAGGGCATCCAGGGTTATTTTTACAGCCTTTTTCGTTTATTCGTCATAAATGGCTTTGTAGCTGCTGATATTCTCGCTAAAGGCATGGAAAACCTTTGTAAAGCTCTCCGCCTTAGAATCTGCTGACTCTTCATCTTCTTGCGTTTCTAACAGCTGCGTCTTTGTCTATCTGAGACTGGCGTAAAGATGCCGAGCCAACCACTGCTTATGCCAGGCAGCTTTCCATGGATGTATACACACACAGCGCGTCCCAAAAGTTGCCCACACATGTTGGCTACTTCTTTGTAAAATTTTGTAATGAATATTTTGTAAATAAAGGTACATTTATGGGCAGCGCCTGTGGCTCAAAGGAGTAGGACCCCAGCCCCATATACCAGAGGCAGTGGGTTTAAACCCAGCCCTGGCCAAAAACTGCAAAAAAAGTAAAAATAAAAAATATAAAAAAGGTACATTTGACTACAATTTCCCATTTTTCCTATGTATGGTGACTTTATGGGCAACTTTTGGGACACCCTATGTGTGTGTGTGTATATATGTACTGAAGGGCAAGGTCAGACTGTTGGAAATCTGTCATTTATGAGTAGAATTTTTACTGGATTCTTCTTTGTGCACACCTCACCTTACCTAGTATGAATATATATGTAAGAATGAATATATTACATGAATGTATATGTAAGAATGTGTATATATGTGTATACACACACAGACGGAGTCACATGTTGATTAGCAGTGGGGATATGTCCTGAGAAATCCATCCTTAGGCAGCCTGTCCCTGTGCAAACTCCACAGAGCACACTTACACACACCTAGATGGTACAGCCTGCTCCACATCCAGTCTATATGAAAAAGTCATAGCATGTTACTGTACTGAACGCTGTAGGCAACTAGAATGCAATGGTAAGTGTCTGTATATTTAAACATGTTTAAACACAGAAAAGATAAAGTAAAAATTTGCTGTTGTAATCTTGTATGATGACAATCACATAGGTGTCTGTCACTGATGGAAACACTGTTACAGGGTGCATGACCATACAGACACGTATGGATACCAAAACGCCTAAATTCAAAGATACAAAATAGCCTTATTATTTTGCTACTAGTTTTTGAACAGCAAAACAAGCAGTTTTAATAAGTTTAAAAATACTGTGAACAATCTCAAGTAGTAACAGGCAATGTACAACAAAAGTTATCAGAGCACTAAAGGGAATTTAATGAAGTCAAGTTTGCCTATTGATTTTCAAGCAAGACAGAATTCAACATTTGAAATTTAAAGTATATTATTTGGGGTTCTCGGTACTGGAAAGCAGGGACTATCTTGGTGAATATCATTTCCGTAGAGTTCCTGACACAGGAAGCACTTGGTAAGTCTTTGTTAAATAAATAAAGTGAATCTGCAGATGCCACAAGATTTTCATGCTTGGGCCACAGGCATTGACTCTGCTGTCATTACAATCCTGTAGCAGTGTTCATGTTCAGGTTCTTAGCTAAAGCCACAAAGGAGAGCTTTTAGTAGCATTAAAAATGTGGGACTAGGCTGCGTGCAGTGGCCCACCCTGTAAACCCACCACTCTGGGAGTCCAAGGTGGAAGAATCACTTGAGGCAGGAGTTTGACAAGAAAGAGCAAGACCCTATCTTTACAAAAAATAGAAAAATTAGCCAGGTGTGATGGAGTGTGTCTGTAGTCCCAGCTACTCAGGAGGATCAGATGAGCCCAGTAGTTCAAAGTTGCTGGAGTTATGATGATACCACTGCCTTCTAGGCAAGGCGAAAGCGGAAAAGAAGTGGACTACTTTTGTGGAGTTGAGTCAGCTGGGAAACAAAGGGAAGAGGTGAGGGAGGATACTGTTACACTGAGGGGGACACACCGGCTACTTTATATTCACAATCATTTTCTGAGTAAAGGGGATAGTAGTTTATTCATTGTTATACAGAACGACTGGTTCCCATCACCTATCATCATTGGCATGGTTTAGTGAATGCTTGCATGGATTTTTCTTACATATACATTCATACTAGGTAGGGTGAGGTGTGCACAAACAAGAATCCAATGCAAAATTCTATTCATGAATGACAGATTTCCAACAGTCTGACCTTACCCTTCAGTTAATAAAAGCACTTTTGTGTTTGAAATCTACCTATTCCTGGTATGCGATCTTGTTTCCACGTGAATGAGACTGGCAATGGGGGAAACAATGACAAACCTGTATCTACTGAAAGTAGAACCTTCCACCCCTCCAATCCGTCTTCTGTGCCCTTACCCTCCAAAGAGAGCCTCCGGGAGAAGGCGCTGAATGAGGATACTGCTGGCTGTAACTGTACCTCACGGCGGTGTAGGTCTGTCTAGTTGTGGAAATGAGGGTCTCTGCAGCCCATCCAGCCAGTTCTACGCTGCCAGTCTCCAGGGTTGATTTCTGAGGCCACGTGGGGACAAAACCTTCCGTTCCGGTCCTCACTCCCCTCCCCCAGCTGAGCATGGATAAAGTAAGGCCTCCTTGGTGGAGAGCATTTCCCCCACTCGCACATTCTCTCACAAGCCCCCTTTGTTCCCTGCCCTCTGCCCAGCTACGCGCTGCGGCAGCAGTCCCCAGATGTTCTCTATCAAAGCCTGAGCCATGCCAGCAAACTTTGGCACGCACGAAAGTGCACTGAGTACTGGCCCTCCAGAAATACCTTTCCCCCCCTCTGATTTCTGCAAATATTTTTAAATGTTAATGGGTTCCACTCACCCACAACCTAGGGGGAGGTTACAGAACAGGGCTCTGTGTGTCCAGCAAATTAGCAGCCTGAGGATACTGCCTGGCGCCTAGGTTCTGTCCCACCCTGGGGCATTGGCTGGGGTTCTCCAACCTTGAACTGTTGAGGCCAGTTTTGCCAGCGCATAGCTTTCTAGTGACAGAGGTTAAATGGTTGGTTGACAGAAAGTTGCTTCAAGTTACAAAAAAAGAAGGAGCCCCATCTTGGTTTGAGGTTTCTTAGAGCAAGAGAGATCATTAAGCATCCCTGAAGAAAGGCTTTGAAATGTTTGTTTTCTTCTCCTACTCATCCTCTTTCTCCTCTCTCTCTCTTTTTTTTTTTTTTTATTTAAACATATAATTTTTCTGGTTAAGTACATAAGAACAGAAAAATTGAACCAGTGCTCTGGTCCTTGGGATATTATGTCCCTTTTAAAGCCCCTTCATAATAGAAAATGGTACATTAACGGAAGTCTTGGTGCAATTTTCTTTTTTGCAAATTTTAATATCCTTTCTATAGATATGGGAAAGTGGTATGTATTTAGAGGCAGAAGGAAAAAGGTGCATAAGACACGCACATGATTTTCCAGGAGAAACTTACTCATCTTACTTGCATTGTGACAACTATCTTAGGGCCTGGCTGAAGGCCAGACAAAAGATAAGTTAAAGCCAACTGCTAAGGGCTGAATGTTTGTATCTCCCCCAAATTCATATATTAAAACCTAATCCCGACAATAATGAAGTTTGGAGAGAGGTCTCATGTCCAGTTCCCCATCCCCCTCCCTCCCTGCCATGTGTTGATACAGGAGGAGACGGCTGTCTGCAAAACAGAAAGAGGGTCCTCACCAAGACCACGACTGGACTGGCAGCCTGATCTGCGACTTCCAGCCTCCAGAACCGTGAGAAATAAATGTCACTTCAGCCACTCAGTCTACAGTATTTTGTTGCAGCAGCCCAAACAGACCATGACAATACTCTTGAAGATTCTTTGTTTTGAATCCTATCCAGATAGGCTCATTGGTCACTCTGGAAACAAACTGCTTAGATGTTACCTCCTTGGGGCGCTGTGACTTGTTTCTCCACAGCTAAAGGTCCCTTTGTTGCTCACAATGTCATAATGTTTACAGTAGGTAGCCCATGGGTCTGCTGGGATGGGAAGGACCTGCCTCTCAGATCTTTGGTCTCCTGGATGTGTACTTCAGATAATCACACCATGATCCAAGGACTTCAGAATGTGCCAGTGATGCCACTGCTGGTTTTGTTTCAGGTGTAATTTTATTCTAAAACTTTGTGGTCAAGAGTAGTGGAGAATTAGGAGGAGCCCAGTGAGATTTAACCATAGGAAAAAATGCAGGGTTACACAATCTGGATACCTCTTGAGAACTCAAACAAACCATCTACCCACACATCCAGCCTGGGAACTGAGAAAGGAAACTGAGATAGCATACTGCCTACACTAACGTGATTTTGTCACTCTACTATCTTCATTAGCATTTTTTTTTTTTTTACACTTCCAGGATTTCCTGTCCAAGCAAATGGATTAAATATTCATTAATTTCCCAAAAAATCCACTAACTCTCCAATGGAAAGCACCAACAGAAAATTATGCCTTGGATCAGGGGTCCTCAAACTATGGCCCATGGCCACAATCACAGTGTGATTGTATTTGTTCCCATTTTGTTTTTTTAATTCAAAATAAGTTATGTGCAGTGTGCATAGGAATTTGTTCATGGTTGTTGTTTTTTTAAAAAAAAAAAAAACAAAAAACAGGGCCCTCCAACAGTCTGAGGGACAGTGAACTGGCCCCCTATTTAAAAAGTTTGAGGACCTCTGCCTTGGATTCTTTGAATCCCTTGCCTCAAAATCTTCCCCTTGCTCTTTCTACCAACCCTGGACTGTTGTATCATGATCCTTACACAATCCTAACAACGTCCCACATTGAAAGAGCAGATTTAAGCCAAACGTTCAATCCTCAGTAGATTCTAACCTTACTTCCTGCCATCCCAGACTTGGCCAAAGTCTTGTGGCGTGGTACATATTATAGCACCATAGTGAGCAACAAACTCAGCTTTATCTCATCAACAGATGTGCTGATGATATGTGAAGAGCCAGGACTTAACATGGTTTTCTTTAAAAAGAACCTGAGATGGAAATGACTTCTAGATTTTGAATCTTATGCTGAAGGCTTGGGAAGCAAGATGGTGCTTTTGATTCTCTATCTTCTCTCTCTCCCTCAAAATTATTCTTCCCTGTTATTTAATGGATTTTTATATTATGAAACTGAAGTGAAGAAGAATTTCTATCATAAATTAATTTTAAAATATGATTTAAATAAATTTAAAAGGTAAAAAGTTATTGGGCAGCGCCTGTGGCTCAAAGGAGTAGGGCGCCAGCCCCATATACAGGAGGTAGAGGGATCAAACTCAGCCCCAGCCAAAAACTGCAAATAAATAAATAAATAGGTAAAAAGTTATTTAAACCTTTCTACTCATATTAATAAGTTCTTGGCTGTAACAAAAAATAGCTTCACAAGAAAAAAAATTCATTTAATATAACTTTTAGGTGATTTGGGAGCTTTCTTTAGCAAATGGAGACCTCAAGAAGTGATTAAACATGGGCATTTCTATACTAGGTTTGTAAACCGTCATGCAGGAATGTGGTAGGACAAAGTATATGAGCTAAGAGCAGGAAACCAGGGGATACTTAGCAAGGCCTGTTTGTTTGAATTCCTCTCACCTAAGGGTCTTATGACCTGCTTCATGAAAGTTCCAGATAGTTCTCTTACACTTGTCATATGTCAGATTCCTTTAGCTCAAAATATTCTATATGCTAATAGTCTATATTTGGAGGTAGTGTGTCCTGAATCCATCAGTTATAAATGTCCAATACAGAATAGATATTTCATCAAAGAATATGATGTTAATTAAACAGACTTCTAAAAACTCTAGAGAGAGGTTGCTGGGTCAAAAGAAAGAACTGTGGATCGGTGCCCAGACCTCCAAAAGACCTGCACACAATCAGCGATCAGCGCCCAGACCTTGTAAGAGCTGCACCGCCATAAGCGATCTGCCCCCGCCCAGACCCTGGTAAGAGCTGTGCCTGCTGGGCCTCTGCACACCCTGACCAGGAACTCCAGGAGCCGCGCAACCCCACGTCCTCCCTTCTATATTCTTCCTGCCTCCACACTGGCCTGCTTGTCTGGCCAGGGACCCTGGTAACCACATGCCCTCCAGAGCCCTCCTACCACTGTGCAGAACCCTTCTCCTGGCCAGAGACTGCTGGAGCCTTGGGCTCTCTGAGCTAAAGTCACAGGGCACCAGGCACTCTCAGAACCATGTGCACCACCCCCCACCCTGTTGCTGGATCTGAGTGTGTCACACTCCGGAGTTGCTCCCCACAACCAAAACTCCCTGGCTGGCGCAGCTCCAGAGGAGCTTCACAGGTCACTCCCTACAAAGATCCAGCAACAATAGAGTGATCCCACTGGGGTCTAATCTTGGAGAGACACCTCCCAACTCTAAGGACAGCTAGAGGCAATGGTGAAAAAACAATCATGAGGCAAAATCAATGGATAAACTCTGGCAAAATGAATAATCAGAGTAGATCAACTCCCCCAAGGATCAATGGGGAAGACACAGCACAAGATCCCATGCACAAACAAATAGCTGAGATGTCAGAAATCAAATTCAGAATCTAGATAGCAAATAAGAACAAACTAGAATTCCAGGCAGTAACCCAAAAGATATCTCAAGAATTCAACAAATTCAAAGACCAAATGACCAAAGATTTTGACACATTGAGACAAGAAGTTGCAGCCCTCAAAGATCTGAGAAACACAGTCGAATCCCTCAGTAACAGAATGGAGCAAGCAGAAGAAAGGATTTCTGACATTGAAGATAAAGTTTTCAAACGCTCCCAAACTCTCAAAGAGGAAGAGAAATGGAGGGAAGAAACAGATTACTCTGTCATAGAGCTCTGGGATAATTCGAAGAAAACCATTATTTGTCTTATAGGGATCCCTGAAAGCCACGAAGTGGCTTCACAAGGCCCAGAGTCTCTTCTCCATGAGATTATGAAGGAGAACTTTACGGATATGCCAAGAGATTCTGAAATTCAGATAGCAGAGAGTTTCAGAACTCCAGCATGACTCAACCCAAATAAGACATCCGCCAGACACATAATAATCAATTTCACTAAAGTTAATATGAAGGAGAAAATTCTCAAAGCAGCCAGACGAAAGAAAACCATCACCTACAAGGGGAAGAATATTAGAACAACTGCAGATCTCTCTGCTGAAACCTTTCAAGCTAGAAAAGGATGGTCATCGACTTTTAATCTCCTAAAACAAAATAACTTTCAACCCAGGATCCTGTACCCAGCTAAACTGAGTTTTATTTATTATGGAGAAATTGAATACTTTACTGACATTCACATGTTGAAGAAATTTGCCACAACTAAACCAGCTCTCCTGGATATTCTCAGACCTATCCTCCATAAAGACCAGCATAATCCTCCACCACAAAAGTAAACCCACCCAAAAACTTTTGATCAAATTCCAACTTCCACAGTCACAAAAGGATTAAAAATGTCCACCAGAACCTCGAAAGGCTTATCAATATTGTCAATTAATGTGAATGGTTTAAATTGTCCTCTAAAGAGGCACAGGTTGGCTGACTGAATACAAAAACTCAAGCCTGATATCTGCTGCATACAAGAATCTCAACTTACATTAAAAGACAAATACAGACTCAAGGTGAAGGGATGGTCATCTATACTCCAGGCAAATGGAAAGCAGAAAAAAGCAGGTGTTGCAATCCTATTTGCAGATGCAATAGGCTTTAAACCAACCAAAATAAGTAAGGATAAGGATAGACACTCCGTATTTGTTAAAGGTAGTACTCAATATGATGAGATTTCAATTATTAATATTTATGCACCCAACCAGAATGCACCTCATGCAACTCTAACAGGCATGAGCAACTTGATTTCCTCCAGTTCCATAGTAGTTGGAGATTTTAACACCCCTCTAGCAGTGCTGGATCCTCCAAAGGATCCAAAGGAGATCCTCCAAAAAGAAGCTTAGCAAAGAAATTTTAGATTTAAACTTAACCATTCAACATCTGGACCTAACAGACATGTACAGAACATTTCATCCCAACAAAACTGAATGCACATTCTTCTCATCAGCCCATGGAAGATACTCCAAAATTGACCACATCCTAGGCCACAAATCTAACCTCAGTAAATTAAAAAAAATAGAAACTATTCCTTGCATCTTCTCAGACCATCATGGAATAAAAGTTGAACTACTTAACAACAGGAATCTGCATACCCATACAAAAACATGAAAGCTAAATAACCTTATGCTGAAGGATAGAAGGGTTATAGACAAGGTTAAGAAGGAAATCACCAAATTTTTGGAATAAAACAAGAATGAAGACACGAATTATTAGAACCTCTGGGATACTGCAAAGGGAGTCCTAAGAGGGAAATTTATAGCACTGCAAGCCTTCCTCAAGAAAATGGAAAGAGAGGAAATCAATAACTTAATGGGACATCTTAAGCAATTGGAGAAGGAAGAACATTCCCACCCCAAACCCAGCAGAAGAAAATAAATAACTAAAATCAGAGCAGAATTAAATGAATTTGAAAACAAAAGAACTAATACAACAGATCAATAAATTCAAAAGTTGGTTTTCTGAAAAGATCAATAAAATAGATTAACCTTTGGCCAACCTAACCAGGAAAAAAAGAGTGAAATCTCTAATTTCATCAATCAGAAATGGTAAAGATGAAATAACAACAGACCCCTCAGAAATTCAAAAAGTCCTTAATATATTACAAGAAACTCTACTCTCAGAAATACGAAAATCTGAAAGAAATCAACCAACTCTTGGAAGTATGCCACCTACCAAGACTTGGTCAGGATGAAGTGGAAATGTTAAACAGGCCTATATCAAGTCCTGAAATAGCATCAACTATACAAAATCTCTCTAAAAACAAAAGCCCAGGACTATGGCTTTACGTCAGAATTCTACCAAACCTTTAAAGAAGAACTAGTACCTATACTACTAAACCTCTTCCAAAATATAGAAAAAGAAGGAATACTACCCAACACATTCTACAAAGCAAACATCACCTTGATCCCTAAGCCAGGGAAAGACCCAAGAAGAAAAGAAAATTATAGACCAATATCACTAATGAATATTGATGCAAAAACACTCAATAAGATCCTAACAAACAGAGTCCAAGAACACATCAAAAAATTATACACCATGACCAAGTGGGATTTATCCCAGGGTCTCAAGGCTGGTTCAACATATCAACATCTATTAATGTAATTCAGCACATAAACAAACTAAAAAATAAAGACTATATGATTCCCTCAATTGATACAAAAAAACCTTTTGATAATATCCAGCATCCCTTCATGATCAGAACACTTAAGAAAATCGGTATAGAAGGAACATTTCTTAAGCTAGTAGAGGCCATCTACAGCAAACCCACAGCCAATATCGTATTGAATGGAATTAAATTGAAATCATTTTCACTTAGATAAGGAACCAGGCAAGGTTGCCCATTGTCTCCATTGCTCTTTAACATTGTAATGGAAGTTTTAGCCATTGCAATTAGGGAAGAAAAGGTGATCAAGGATATCCACATAGGGTTAGAAGAGATCAAACTTTCACTCTTCACAGATGACATGATCGTATATCTGGAAAACACTAGGGATTCTACTACAAAACTTTTAGAAGTGATCAAGGAATACAGCAATGTCTCAAGCTACAAAATCAACACCCATAAATAAGTATCCTTTATAAATACCAACAATAACCAAGCCAAAAAAACAGGCAAGGACTCTATTCCTTTCACAGTAGTGCCAAAGAAGATGAAATATTTGGGGGTTTATCTAACAAAGGACATGAATGATCTCTATAAAGAGAACTATGAAACTTTAAGAAAAGACATAGCTGAAGATGTTAACAAATGGAAAAACATACCATGCTCATGGCTGGGAAGAATCAACATTGTTAAAATGTCTATACAACCCAAAGCAATATATAATTTTAATGTAATTCCTATTAAAGCTCCATTGTCATATTTTAAAGATCTTGAAAAAATAATACTTTGTTTTATATGGAATCAGAAAAAACCTTGAATAGCCAAACATTACTCAGCAATAAAAACAAAACAGGAGGAATCACACTACCCGATCTGAGACTGTACTATAAATCGATAATGATCAAAACAGCATGGTACTGGCACAGAGAAGTAGATGTCTGGAACAGAATAGACAACCAAGAGATATATCCAGCCACTTACCACTATTTGATCTTTGACAAGCCAATTAAAAACATTCAGTGGGGAAAAGATTCCCTAATTAGCAAATGGTGCTGGGTGAACTGGCTGGCGATCTGTAAAAGACTGAAATTGGACCCACACCTTTCACCATTAACTAAGATAGACTCTCACTGTATAAAAGATTTAAACTTAAGACATGAAACTATAAAAATACTTGAAGAAAGCGCGGGGAAAACTCTTGAAGGAATCGGCCTGGGTGAATATTTTATGAGGAGGACTCCCCAGGCAATTGAAGCAGCTTCAAAAATACAGTACTGAGACCTCATCAAACTAAAAAGCTTCTACACAGCCAAGAACATAGTGAGTAAAGCAAGCAGATAGCCCTCAGAATGGGAGAAAATATTTGCAGGTTATATCTCCAATAAACGTTTAATGACCAGAATCCACAGAGAACTCAAACGTATTAGCAAGAAAAGAACAAGTGATCCTATCTCAGGGTGGGCAAAGGACTTGAAGAGAAACTCTCTAAAGAAGACAGATGCATGATCTACAGACACATGAAAGAAAGCTCATCATCCTTAATCATCAGAGAAATGCAAATCAAAACTACTCTGAGATAACCACAGTAAGAGTAGCCCACATAACAAAATCCCCAAAACAGAGATGTTAGCGTGGATGTGGAGAAAACTGCACACTTCTACACTGCTGGTGGGAAGGCACACTAATATGTTCCTTGTGGAAGGATGTTTGGAGAATACTTAGAGATCTAAAAATAGACCTGCCATTCGATCCTATAATTCCTTTATTAGATATATACCCAGAAGACCAAAAATCACAATATAACAAAGACATCTGTTCCAGGATGTTTATTGCAGCCCAATTCATAATTGCTAAGTCATGGAAGAAGCCCAAGTGCTTGTCGACCCATGAATGGACTAGCAAATTGTGATACATGTATACTATGGAATATTATACAGCCTTAAAGAAAAATGGAGACTTTACCTCTTTCGTGTTTGCATGGATGAACCTGGAACATATTCTTCTTAGCAAAGTATCTCAAGAATGGAAGAAAAAGTATCCAATGTACTCAGCCCTACTCTGAAGCTAATTTATAGCTTTCATATGAGGCTATAACCCAACTATAGCACAAGAATATGGGGAAAGGGCCAAGGGAGGGGAAGGAAGGGGGGAGGTTAGGGTGGAGAAAGGGTAATGGGTGGGGCCTCATCTACAGTGCATCTTAGAATGGGTACAGGTGAAACCTACTAAATGCAGAATACAAATGTCTATGTACAATAACTAAGAAAATACCATGAAGGCTACTTTGAACTGTTTGATGAGAATAGTTCAGATTGTATATGAAACCAGCACATTGTACCCCTTAATTGCACTAATATACACAGCTATGATTTAACAATAGAAAAAAACCTCAAAAAACTAATATGTAATTTCACATGACACACAAAACAAGAAATTAGATCCTACAAGCTAAAAAGATAAATCTCAAGTCAATAGCCTCATTTTATGGCAATTTTTAATGTTTTAATTATTTTAGTTTTCCTAATTAGGTAACATCTACCAATACAAATACACTCTATTCCCATGTTTTCATTTCAGAGAAAATTTTAGACTAATTTTTTAAATAAATGATCACCTTAGTGTAATGTCAGAAATGTCTCTATTTTAAAATACAGTCTTAACTGGTCAAAAAGTTTTATTAATATAATCACGTGAGGAAAATGCCAAATCACAAGTATTTAAGAAGAATTTTTGAAATATGTTAGGGAAAAATCAAGTTTGTATTTCTCCAAAATAACCTTGAAACCTTCAAGGTTATTGCTTATTATTATTTCTATTGATGATTCATTGCATTTAACAAGAAAAAGGGTTATTGTATAAAACCTACTGAATTTTTGTGCTCTGCTTTTGTTTCCTTGTATTTTTTTTTTTTCTTTAGAGATGGGATCTCACTCTGTTGTCCAGGCTGGAGTATAATAGCACAAACATGGTTGACTGTACTATCAAATTCCTCAGCTAAAGCAATCCTCCCACCTTATCCTCCTGAGTAACTAGGACTATAGACACATGCCCCCATGCCCAGATAATTTATTTATTTTTTTTAGAGACAGGGACTTCCAATGTGGCCAAGACTGGCTTTGAACTCCTGCCCTCAAGCAATCCTCCTTCCACAGCCTCTCAAAGTACTAGGATTAAAGGTATGAGCCATCACGTGCAGAGTGTATTCCGCTTTTGTTTATGATATGGTTATGGGCTGAATTATGACCCCTCAAAAATTCATATGTTATAAAAGTCCTAAACTTCAGTACCTGACAGTGAGAATAGACTTGGAGATAATTACCTTTACAGAGGTAGTTAAGTCATAAAGAATTCATTAGGGTGGGCCCTAACCTAATATTACTGGTGTCCTTAAGAAGTAGAAATTAGGACACAGATAAATACAGAAGGATAACCATGTGAAGATACAGGGAGAAGATGGATCTACAAGCCAAGGAGAGAGACCCAGAACATATCTTTTCCTCAAAAGATTTAATCCTACTGATACCTTGATCTCAGATGTGAAGCCTTCAGAACTGTGAGAAAATAAATTTTTGATGTATGAACTATGCAGTCTATGGTGATTAGTTCTCACAGCCCTAGCAAACTAATGCAAGTGATAATTCCAACTTTTGCTCTTATAGCCCACAGGTATTTCTCAAGCTTGTTAAGAACTGTTAAGGGTCTAGGATTTTGCTCTACTTGTAAGTTAACAAGTTAGCTCATTATTATTTCTCAGATGCTAACACAAGACATGAGATTCCTGGGTCAGAAACAATAGGTTTCTTATTCATGGCAAACACAGCTTGTGTGCATACGTTTCCTATTTTCCCCAGATTCCACAGTGCCGATGCAAAGAGTCCATGATAACTACCTGAATATAAAGTGGGTTGTGTTACAAGACAGGAACTTACAGAGCTTAAGAAAGTCATTGTTATTATGGTAAATGGAAAGAGACTTGCTCTTTACCTGGGTGGAGACATTGCCACATTATGTCTCAGGATTTCTCACTGGAAATAAAATTCTAAGGAGGTCCATATATGAGTCAAGATCTCATATTCTAAGTAAACCTAGCAAGAACATGAATATTGACAATTCCAACTATTACTACCTTCAATTCTGCAAATCCTAATCTTCAATGTTCCACTCCCAATAATGGAAGGAATATCTATACATTAGATCTATACAGAAGATTTACAAATCTACAAAGGGCCTGAACAACACTCTGTACTTACCAGACCTTATAGACACACATAGAACTCTTTATTGAACAACACAATAGTACATACTCTTCTCACATGGAATATCATCCAGGATAGATTATATGTAGAACACAAAACAAGTATTAATTTGTTTTCAAAGATTGAAAATATTCAAAACATATTCTCCAACTACAATGCAATAAAGCCAGAAATCAATGACAGAAGGAAAATCAGAAAATTCACAAATATGTAGAAATTAGACAACACATTCTTACATAACCAATGAGTCAAAGAAGGAATCACAAAGAAATAAGATTGTTAGAGACAAATGAAAATGAAAATACAACATACTCAAAGATATGGGATACATCAAAGGCAAAGGAAATGTATAACTGTAAATGCTTACATTAAAAAAAAAAAAAAGAAAGTTCCCAAATCAGTAGCCTAACGTTACACCTTAAGGAAATGATGGTGGGAGGGTGGGTGGGGGAGGAAGCAGGAACAAACTAAACTCAGAGGTAAAAGAAAGAAGGAAATAATAAAGATTAGAAGACAGATAAATAAAATCAAGAATACAAAAAAAGTATATTAATTAAACCAAAAGTTGGTCTTTGAAATGAGCAAAAGAAAAATTGACGTTTTAGCTATATTGATAAAGAAAAAAAGAGAGAGGCAAATAACTAAAATCAGAAGTAAAATGAGGACTTTATTACTGATAATACAGAAATAAAAAGGATTGTAAGAAAATACTAAAAAACAATTGTATGTTTAAAATTGGATAACCCAGGTAAAATGGACAAATTACCTAAATTGACTTAAAAACAAATATAAAATCGTATCAGACCTGTAATAAGTTAAGAGACTAAATCAGTAATCAAGAATGTCTCTATAAAGAAAAGTCCAAGACTAGATAGCTTCACTGGTAAATTCTACCAAATACCAAAGAATTAACACAAATCCTCAAACTTTCTCAAAAAATAGAAGATGAGGCCAGGTGTGTGTGCTCATGTCTGTAATCCTAGAACTCTAGGAGGCAGAGACAGATGCATTGCTGGAGCTCAGGAGTTCAAGAACAGACTGAGCAAGAGTGAGATTTTATTTTATCTCTACTGGAAAATAGGAAAACTCGCCAGGCAATATGGTGAGTGTCTGTAGTCCTAGTTACTTGGGAGGCTGACACAAGAAGATTGCTTAATCCTATGAATTTGAGGTTGTTGTGAGCTATGACACTACAGCACTCTACCCAGGGGTGACAGAGTAAGACTCTATCTCAAAAAAACAAAACAAACAAAACAAAACAAACAAAAACAGAAAATGACCAGTTTCTGACTCATTCTATAAGAGTTACCCAGAAAAAATATCACAAGAAAAGAAATTTCAGACTAATATCTCTTATGAATAGAAATGCAAAAATCCTGAATAAAATACTAGCAAACTAAATCCAACAGGACATTAAAAAGATTATAACTTTATGGCCTAGTGAAATTTGCATCCGGTACATGTGTTTGGTTCAACATAAGAAAATTGACAAGCATAATATATCACCTTAATAAAAAGGAGAAAACCCATGCAATTATCAAAATGTGATGCAGAAAAGACAATTGACAATCTAATATCCTTTTGTGATTTAAAAAGACTGTCAGAAAACTAGAAAGAAAGTTTATCATATGCTAAGAGAATTTATGAAAAACTCATAGCTAACATTATGCTCTATGGTAAGAAACTGAAAATTTTCTTTCTAAGATTAAGAACGAGATATGGAAGCCCACTTCCATCTTGCTAGTCAACATTGTACTAGAAGTTATAGCCAGCACAATTAGACAAGAAAAATAAAAACAAACTAAAAGTTATCCAAATTGAAAGGAGAAGGTTAAATATCTTAAGTTGCAAATGACATCATCCTACTTACAGAATATTCCAAAGAATCCACAAAAAAAAGGTAATAAATTAATGCCAGCAAAGTTGCAGGGTACAAAGTCAATACCAAAAATCAGTTATTTCCTAAATGAACAATTAGAAAAGAAAATTAAGAAAGCAATTGCATTTACAATAGTATTTGAAAGGCTTGTGCATTGAAAATTATAAAACATTGCTGAAAGAAATTAAAACTATAATAAATGGAAAAACAACCCATGGATAGAAAGACTTAATAGAGATCTATGGGTTGATTGCAATCCCTATCAAAATTCCAATGGTCTTTTTTGTAAAAATGGAAAATCTAATCCTCAAAACCATACAGAATTGCAAAGGACCGAAATAGACAAACCAATACTGGGGAAAAAAAGAAATGAAGTTATATGATTCATTCCTTTTTAAAGTTCAAAACTTACTGCAAAGCTATATAGTAATTAGTGTGGCTATTATGAATTGGGTTGCAATAAACATTCTGGTGCAAATGTCTTTGTTGTAAAATAAGTTTTGATCATCTGGGTATATACTTAGTAGAGGAATTGCAGGATCAAATGGTAGGTGTACTTTTAGTTCCTTGCGTGTTCATAATAGCCAAGACATGGAAACAGCCCAAATACCCATTGACCCATGAATGGATTAACAAATTATGATACATGTACACCATGGAATACTGTGTAGCCACAAAAAAGATAGATATGTCACATCTTTTATGTTTACCTGGATGGAGCTGGAACATAGTCTTCTTAGTAAAGTATCTCAAGAACGGGAAAAAAAGTTCCAATGTACTCAATACTACTATGAAATCAATATATAACCACCTACATACTCATATGAATGGCAAAACATAACTATAGTCCAGCAAATGGAGAGGAGAGAGAGGAGAGAGGGGAGGAGAGGGGGAATGTGGGAGGAGGGAGAGTATTTGAGGGGACCTCACCTAATGTGCATGATGCAATGGTACATTTCAAAACTATTAAGAAATGAGTATAATTGTGATGTATGTGTTACTTAGTTCACTGTAAGCATTTCATATTGTGTATTGAAGCAGTACCCTGAACCCCATTAATGCATCAATGTACAAAGTTATGATTTAATAAAAAATAGGGGTGGCGCCTCTGGCTCAAAGGAGTAGGGCGCAGGCCCCATGTGCCAGAGGTGGTGGGTTCAAACCCAGCTCCGGCCAAAAACTGCAAAAAATAATAATAATGAATAAAAATTCAAAAAAAATAAAGCTGTTACAAAAAAACTAAGCCAACAACCCCTCTTAAGCATTTGACTAAAGCAAGCCCTTAACTGTCTGATTTTTTTTAATTAAGCAAAGGGTAATGCTATAAACTGAGCACTTGTGTCCTGTTCCCCAGCTCCCCAATTTTTTTTTGGATATAGAGTCTTACTGTATCACCCTTGGTAGAGGAGTGTGGCGTCACAGCTCACGCAACCCCAAACTCTGGGGCTTAAGTGATTCTCTTGCCTCAGCCTCCTAGTAGCTGAGACTACAGGCACCGCCCACAACACCCAGCTATCTCTTGTTGTTGTTGTTGTTGTAGTTGTCATTATTGTTTAGCAGGCCTGCGCTGGGTTCGAACCCACCTGCCTTGGTGTATGTGGCTGGCACCCTAAACACTGAGCTATGGGCGCCAAGCGCAACCCCAAAATACACTAAAATCCTAACCCTTAAAGGTGATGAATTAAGAGGTGGGTCCTTGGGGAGGTGATTAGGTCATGAGGGTATAGCCCGGAAGGGGCCCAGAAAGTTCCTTTGCCCTTCTGCCTCATGAGCTGCACCAAGAAGACAGAACCAGAAAGGAGACATCTGCCAGAGCTATGATCGTGGATTTCCCAGTCCCCAGTACTGTGAGAAATAAATCTGTTGTTTGTTTATAAGTCACACAGTCTATGGCATTCTGTTACAGCAGCCCGAACAGATGAAGATAAGTAAGAAAATTGGTAAAATAAGTAAATAATTTTTAGATCTAGGCCCCCACCTCTTTGTAACTATTTTTTTATTATGTTTCATAAATTCCTTTTTAAGTAATTTGTAACTCAGAATGTATGTTTCCACAGAATAATAGCTATACCTCCAATCACCTCTACTGTCTTCATTCAAAACCAGGGAGGGCTTTACCACCATTTCCTGGGAAATTGGACACCAGCAACCTTAAACCAACAAACAACATTTCCTTTTTTTTTTTTTTTTTTTGCAGTTTTTAGCTGGGGCTGTGTTTGAACCCGCCACCTCCGGCATGTGGGGCCGGCACCCCACTCCTTGGAGCCACAGGCGCCGCCCTAAACCAACAACCTTTCTATCAGAAAACCATCCAACTAAGAAATTCAATCCAGGTACATTTCTTCATCAATTTTGTGGGGACTGTGGGGAATCCAATCCCAAGCCTCCCTCTCCATCAGTCCCTCCATCAGTCCAGTCCACCTCACATATCCAGGCAGCACAATAATTTACTGAGCACATTCTATGTGTGAAGTACTCAGCGCGGAGTAGCACCAGCTCATGTGAACCTTCACAACCTTCTGATGTAAGTATTATCATTCCCAACTCAAGGACAGGGAAAATAAGTTCAGAGTATACCACTTCAATTATCTGCTTACTAAACACACATGCTGGCCAGGCATTGGCTCACGCCTATGATCCTGACACTCTGGGAGGCCAAGGCAGGCAAATTGCCTGAGCTCATGAGTTTGAGACCAGCCTGAGCAAAAAGTGAAACCCTGTCTCTACTAAAAATAGAAAAAGGAGGTAAGAGGATCACTTGAGCCCAAGAGTTGGAGGTTGCTGTGAGCTATGGCGCTATGGCACTCAACCCACGGTTAACCCTTTAAAAATAAAAAAAAAAAAAAAAAAAAAAAAAAAAAAATTTAAGTCACAACTTCCTACAGTTCAGTATGAAAAACTTGCTCCGCCGCCTCCTACTAACTGCAAGTTAAATTCTATTACGTGTACAACAGAAACGTACAATAGAAATTCTTATCAGGCTGAGCACAGTGGCTTACCCCTGTAAACCCAGCACTCTGGGAGGCCAAAGCAGGCAGACTGCCTAAGCTTACAAGTTCAAGAGCAGGCTGAGCTAGAGAAAGACCCCACCTCTAAAAACAGCCAGGAGTCATGGCAGGTGCCTATAGTCCCAGCTACTTGGGAGGCTAAGGCAAGAGAATCTCTTGAGCCCAAGAGTTTGAGGTTACTGTAAGCTACGTATGATGCCACGGCACTCTACCGAGGGTTACAAAGTGAGACTCTATCTCAAACAAACGAAAAAAAAGAAATTCCTATTAGAGATAGATTTATGAGCTTCAACTAAATGAGCACTTGGTATTTTCAATATTGACTTATTTCAGTATTTCAGTATTCAACCTATTACAGCTCCCTTAAGAAGTATATTTTACATTTGTCAAAGACCTTCCCTCCCATGAATTTTAATAGGATGAAATACACTATGTATTTGTACACTATACGTGTATCTGTGCTTTATACGTAAAAGGAGTAAGATTTTTTTCACCATGACCCCAAAACCAATTTTTACTCCCTTCAGAACTACATTACCTTCTCTGAGAAAAGATGATTTATTTGAAAAATATTTACTGAGGGCTCAGCACCCGCAGCACAGTGGCTGTGGTGCCGGCCACACACACCAAGGGTGGCGGGTTTGAACCCAGCCCAGGCCTGCTAACCATCTGCAACAAAAAAATAACTAGGCGTTGTGGTGGGCGCCTGTAGTCCCAGCTACCTGGGAGGCTGAGGCAGGAGAATTGCTTAAGCCCAAGAGTTTGAGGTTGCTCTGAGCTGTGATGCCACTGCACTCTACCAAGGGGGCCATAGTGAGACTCTGTCTCAAAAAAAATGAAATAAAAAATAAAAAATAAATGTCCACAATAGTACAATCAGAACAACCATGTGAGATGACTATTATTCTATAGTACATGAAAACTCTGAGGCTCAGAAAGCTTAAATAATACGTAAAACAAAGGAGGACACACCTTGGACCAGAGCCTCTCTCCACTTAGGCTATTGAACAGGCATACTCTAGCAGGGGTGCCAATCTTTGTAATACCTTAGGGCTGTTTTGCTTATCAATGATATCAGATATCTCAGAAATTATATGTGGACCTTTTTTCTGCTCATCAGCTTTCGTTAGTGTTTGTATATTTAATGTGTGGCCCAAGACAACTCTTCTTCTAATGTGCAGCAGAGAAGAAAAATGGTTGGATACCCCTGCATGTATACCTGGACATTTAAAATAATCAGATCCAACCTTTAAAAACAAGAATTGCCACCAAAAAAGACACTTGAAGTGTGCAACACCAGTTATTGGAGGGATTCTCAAGGAAGCATCCTGACAATATTAAATGGAGGCATTTATGGAAAACACAGATATGTGGAGAAAGAAAAATATCTGGCACTTTTGCTTCCCTCCCCTTGAAACATAGGGGCGATTACAGAAATCCTGCTAATTTTTGAAAGCTGAATTCAGATGTAAACCCATATGCCATCCTTGCTGCAGCCTTTGAGCAGTTTACTTAAACACCTATTATCACTGATTCTCTGCCCAGAGTGAGCATCAGAATCCCAAAAGTCCTAGGCATTTGTGTTTTAAAAAA
>CAUYPK010015347.1:0-45988 GCA_963574355.1 Loris lydekkerianus
TTGGAAAGATTTTGGATAAAAATTAGAGATCTAAAAATAGAACTGCCATTCAATCCTATAATTCCTCTACTAGGTTTATATCTAAAAGACCAAAAATCACAATATAATGAAGACATCTGTACCAGAATGTTTATTGCAGGCCAATTCATAATTGCTAAGTCATGGAAGAAGCCCAAGTGCCCATCGACCCACGAATGGACTAGCAAACTGTGGTACATGTACACCATGGAATATTATGCAGCCTTAAAGAAAGATGGAGACTTTACCTCTTTCATGTTTACATGGATGGACCTGGAACATATTCTTCTTAGCAAAGTATCTCAGGAATGGAAGAAAAAATATCCAATGTACTCAGCCCTACTATGAAGCTAAATTATAGCTTTCACATGAAGGCTATAACCCAACTATAGTACAAGACTACAGGGAAAGGGCCAAGGAAGTGGAAGGGAGGGGGGAGGTTGTAGTGGAGGGAGGGTAATGGGTGGGGCCACATCTACAATGCATCTTAGAATGGGTACAGGTGATTACACTAATGTACACAGCTATGATTTAACAATAGAAAAAAAAAAAGAAAATGGCTCATATTCAGTATCCTGAACCCCATAAATGCATCAATGTACAAAGTTATGATTTAATAAAAGAAAAAAAAAGATACATCAGGAAAAATAGAAACTCTAAAAACAAATTTTTCAACAAGCTATGTGGCTATAAAAGGGCTCTACTAGTGACCTCAAGCCATATTGGTTTGAGAGTTATTTACTTGGATTCTCCAGGACTTTTGCTCAGTTCTGCAGGAACTCCTGAAGCTCAGACTCTTATTCCTTATCTTAGGCCTTCTCCTTGATGTTAGAGGCCACTGTTTACTGTGCTAAGACTGTAAATAAGCATACTAATGTTCATGTCATGAAAACCTTATGTCTGCAACGTATGACCTTGAATACTTAAAGATAACTGTAAAACCATTTTATTCCTCTTGTCTCGAACTCGACCTCAACTATGTCCCTTGTCAGAAGTAAGAAGGCAGATTAGTTCTCCGCTTTTTTCCATCTTATTCACTTGCACCTCAGAAATTAAGTGAGATGAAGTCCAAGGTAAAGGTGGGGGCAAAAGCCTAGATGGACTAGAGACCATTCTTCTAAGTGAAGTATCACAAGAATGGAAAACCATACACCACATGTACTCAATACTAAATTAGAATTAGTTGATCAACATTTACATGTATTTATAGAAATACAATTTAATGAGAATGAAGTAAATGGGTAGGGAGGAAGGGTTGGGCTAATTCACACCTAACAACGCACACATTGGGGGTGAACTTACAACTTTGACCTGAAATGTATGAAAGCAAATTATGTAACCAAAACATGTGTACTCCTGCAATATTCTGAAATAAATAATAAATAAGCCAGTCCAAAAAACTAAAATCAATAAAATGTATACCTCTTCTTATTTTCCTTTTTTGAAAGTCCTATAGAGACCTTATAGTTGCTTATAACCAAATCAATTTATTATCATTATATCCTAACGTTAATAAACTAACATTTTGCATTATTATAAAATTTAAAATTTAAAAAAACTTTCTCTAAATTAATAAAAAGCTACAGTGTGGGAACTGTGGTAAAGGTCTGAACCAAGCACATGCACAAGGTATAAAAGTATAAGCATAGTTAAAATATACACATTATAAAGAAGGAAATTATAAGAGATAGAAGATACAAAATACAACTAACAAATGTTATTGGTGCACATATTGAGTATTACAAATCTTAAAGGTGTTTAAGGTAATTTTCAAGGCCATCTTTTTTTAATTAGGCCTTTTCCCACACCCTTTTTTCTTTATATCAGCATATAAAGGCATTTTAGGTCTGATTCTAAGCTCTGGGTCTTTGAGCTATCACTTTTCTACCCTGTCTACTGCAGGACCTGAGATCTGTTCCTTTAAAAATGCGAATATAGGGAGCTAACTCATCAAAAAAGAGAAGAAGAAAAGAGCTATTTGGAAATTAGACAAAATATATATAGGTTGCCATGCAAAATACCATCAACAAGACTAAGTAGTAGACAAGGGATTGGTGCTATCAGTTTGCAAACCAGGAAGAGATAGTCTTTGCGTGTCTCTGACTTTAAAATGAGGAGGGTCAGATTGGGTTCTCTGTTCACAGTGGCAATGTTACCCAGTAGAATCATACATCATACATATTCAGCAGGTTTGGGGGTAAAGCTATTCATTTTTATGAGAGGAGCCAAGCACATGCACAATGGGTAAAAATATATACATAACATATAACCTCATATTTAATTTCTGGTAAGGTTTTAGCATTAAAATGAGGTGAATTTGACTCTTTTTTCAAAAAATGGACCATAAGACACAAAGGCAGTTTGTGCCCAGCCTCTATAAACTCACTGAAACTGGCTGAAATTCTGTGGTTGTATATCAAAAGGATAAAAAACCAATGTATGGTCAGTCCTCTGTTCTATCAAAAATGTAGTGGTATAGGTAGTAAAACAGAGTTAGGAGGGCTCTGATAATTTGCCTGATCGCTTTTATTATGAGTTTAGCAAGACTGTGCTTTTTCTTATGGCCATGAAAGAAAATAAATTAGAAATTTGCCATGCCAGGTCAGCCATGAATGCTTGCCCCATAGGGCTTTGTTAACCTTAGGATCCATCTTAGTTAATAAAAAGGCATCTATTTTGATCTCTCAGATGACAGTATCAACATCATAACTTTATATGTATATGAAACTAATTAAACCAATACCTTCCATCAATCTAATATCTAGAAAGTTGAAAAAAAGTCAAATGTAACAATTCTCACTGCTGATTGAACCTTAGCACTATTCATACTATTACAAAGAAAGTAATAGTATGGTTCCTATTGTGGTTCCTATTGAATAATATGAGTAATAGTATGGTTCCACTTGTAGTTCCTATTTAATAATATTGAGTAATAGTATGATTCTGCTGTGGTTTCTATTGAATAGACACTGGATCTCCCCTCTCTCTATGAACAGCTAGAACACAAAATACAGTTGTTTCTTGACTTTTGATGGGGTGATATCCTGATAAGCCCAGTGTAACTTAAAAACATCTTCAGTCATACGTGCATTTAACTTAGCCACCTACCACCATAACTTAGCCTCACCAACCTTAAACATACTCAGGACACTTTAACTTTATATTAACCAATAATTGGGTAAAATCATCTGGCCTCACAGCACACTGTAGACATTTGGTTGTTTATGGTTATGATAAAGGAGCTGACTGGGAACAGTGGGTCACTGCTGCTGCCAAGCATCGTGAGATAGTATCCTACCACATTGAAATATATCAAAGTTTAAAATGTATAACATTGTCTGTACTAATGATCCCTTTCACACTATCACAAAGTCAAAATGTTATAAATCATACCACTATCAGGCAGACACTATCTATGGTATGAAACAATGATTTTCAAGACACTGGATTTAGGGTCATGAAAATCAGTGATTCCTGAAACACATTGACCAAATGAGGTAATCCTTAATGATTGCCACAGCGGACTGCCTGGAGAGTTTCCAGGGCATGAAACAGAGTGTGAAATTGGTAGAGCTTGGCAGACTCCCTCAGTTGAGGAACTAAGACAAAAAGTCTGGGGAGACCAATTTGGCTCAGAATGTACTATGGATTAGGAGAGAAATGAATGAAAAAATTTCAACAAAAAAAGCCCAGCATTATTTAGCTGATTACTGATCATGTGAGAAATGTATAGGAGTTTGGGAAAACCAATTTGAAAGGGTGCTCAGTGCTCACAGGATGTCAGAAGACATGCCCATTACCAATCATAGAAAATGTCATAATTCACAGGGTATTCCCAAGAGCATACGGAAAGCAAATAATGGGCCCTAGGCTGAGCACTGCTGTAGTTTTACCTCTCTACAGACCTCCTCCAAACCTACTCAACAAATCTTAAAAATAAGACATTAAAAGATAAAAAAAAAAAAAAAAAGATTCCAAGTAGCTTAAAAAGCACAGGATTTTTTATACGGATAAAATGCTTTTAGGACTAAGGGAGGTAAAATTCATAAAGTCTAAAATCCAATAGGAAATAACTAGGCATATAATGAGATGGGAAACTAAAGACACCCATGGTGCATCTGACAAAGGCATGTGTGAAATTTACTAGGTGTAGACATATAAATGTCTTAAAACAATTAAAAAAAAAAAAAGCAATACTCAGATTCGGTAGGACCAGAACACTAAACATGGTTTACAGAAGGCAGGTATAAAATAAACTGATATGAAAGCACTTAATATAAAGGAATAACAATTAACTCAGTATTATAACTTAGAACATGAGTAAGATAAAATATCTGTAGCCTGGTAAACAAAATATTTAAAAATCTTCAGACCATGTTAATTAGAATTAAAAAAGGGAAAGAGAAAAGGAAAAGAGAAACTACCTAATACAAAATGGGCAAAGTGTGTGAAGAATTTAATAATGCCTGAAAATAAGCACAAAAAAAAAAAAAAAATGAAATGGGAAACTCAAGCCATAAGGAATAAAAATATCAACTATCAAAAACTATCCCGAAATTGACATAGAATTTAAAAATTGAGAATACAGGGCGGCGCCTGTGGCTCAGTGAGTAGGGCGCCGGCCCCATATGCCAAGGGTGGTGGGTTCAAACCCAGCCCCAGACAAACTGCAACAAAAAAATAGCCGGGCGTTGTGGCGGGCGCCTGTAGTCCCAGCTGCTCGGGAGGCTGAGGCAGGAGAATCGCTTAAGCCCAGGGGCTGGAGGTTGCTGTGAGCTGTGTGATGCCACAGCACTCTACCAAAGGGCCATAAAGTGAGACTCTGTCTCTATAAAAAAAAAAAAAAAAAAAATTGAGAATACATGAAAGCATGAAAATAGTTATTATAACTGTATTCCATATGTTGAAAGTAAAGGCATAGGAGATAGTAAAAAAGATTTAAATCAAATTTTAGAGATGTGTGTAATAAAGCATGCACCGGATTGGCCTATTAGCAGTGATATACTTTAAACATTAACCTTGAACTTTGCCTAACAAATGCAATTAGTGTAACCTGGTTTATTGTACCCTGTATGAATCCCCAACAATAAAAAAAAAAAAAAAAAAAAAAAAAAAAAAAAAAAAAAAAAAAAAAAAAAAAATTAACCTTGAACGTATTTCTAAATAATCAACAATTCAGAAAAAAATCACAACAGGAATTAGAAAACATTTTGAACTGAAGAAAAGTAAATATACCAAAATACATATCAAAGATGTATTAAGAGGGAAATAAAAAAGCTATATGTCCTGTTTGTGGAGATGAAGCTTCTTAAATCTAAATACTCAAAGATGTATTAAGAGGGAAATAAAAAACTTCGCACAACCACATTAGAAAAGAAGAAAAGTCTTGGATAAATAACCAAGCATTATCCTTAAGAAGTGAGAAGATAACTGGAAAGCAAAAGTAAGGCAGGTAGAAAAAGAAATAAGGTTCAGGAAAAAAAAAAATCAATAACATAGAAAAAAGAAAAATAATCAACACAAGGCAAACATAGCAATAAAGTTTAAGTCTGGTCCTTGAAAAAAATAGAACTGATAATCTTTTAGCTCATATGATCAAGGGGCAAAAAAAAAAAAAACAAAAAGAAATATATATATATATATATATATATATATATGTAAAACATGTAAATAAAATAAGGCATGAAAGAGTACATCTCTCCCTATTTGATAGTAATTAAAATTATGATAAGGAAATAGTATGAAAAAATTATACCAAAAACACTAGACAACTTGACCAAAGAAAAGATATTCCTAAAAAGGCACACATTATAACATTAAAACTAACAAAAAAAGAAAATAGAAAATCAGAATATTCCTTCAAAAATAATATAATTAAATTAGTAAAACCTCTAAAAACTAAAAAAAAAAAAAAAAAAAGACATATTGAGCTCAAGTAGCTCAAGTAGCCCCACATTAAATTTAACAAAAATAATGTTAAAGTTGTACAGAAATTATAGAAGCAATAGTTATGTCTCATCTTATTTTATGAAGCCAGTATTAATCTAGTATTAAAACCAGACAAAGGTATCTCAAGAAAAGAAAACTGCAAGACATATACCACTCATAAATATAGATGTAAAAATCCTTAACAAAATGTTAGCCAACTGAATAAAGGAAGTTTTAAAAATTATATATTTTTTACTGAATAATTTTTAGTAATATATATATATATATATATATATATTCCCCACACCTCCTCATCCAGGAGCTGAGCTTAATTACAACCCCCTTTTCTCCCTTGAGGATGGGTTTGACTTTGAGATTCCCTTTCAAAGAATAGAATAGGGAAAGAAAAAGTACTAAATTTATAGAGCTGGAATCTGGCAAACACTACATTATCTAAGCAATGACGATTAACATCATCTGTGATGTCATTCACATAGCATGTATCTTCTGATATGATGTGACAAGACAGTCATTTCACATTACATAAGAACAGGTACTAATCAGCTTTAACATATTTCACTTGCCCAATTACACTGCTGTATTAGTCATTACAAGCTACCTTTTGCTACTATAACAACTCCAAAATTTGCAATGGCCTAATAAAAATGATATTTATACTCAAAGAAAGTCTACAGTAATTACAAAAAGACTCTCTATAGCAACTATTCTTTAGGCAGGGAATCAAGCTCCTTTATACTTGTGTTTCCACCAGCCACTAAGAGTTCTTTCTGATTTTTGCAGAAGTGAAGTGAATAATAAGAATCTTACTTTGGCAATTAAATTATTTGATAAAAATAAAAAACAAACAAAAAAACTCATAGGTTTTATGTATCTTCAATGGAGAGAGTAAGAGTTTTCTTCCACACAGGAAAATATGCTTTTATGTGATTGAACACTAGAAATCTCTACCAAATATGTTCTGAAAAAATTTTAAGCATAAAAACAAATGCCCCAATATTTTTTATGGCCAGCTTCCCAAAGGTTTTCTCTCCATTCTCTCTTATTCTAGTACTTAGATGAAAGTACTTGGTGCCTTGAGCCTGCTACCCCTACAAGATTCCATCACATATCATGTTCTTCATCTGACCTTTAAACATCATTTTCTAGATATGGCTTTCTGTATTATTCTCACATCCATTGTGAGAGGATAACTGCATTAATGGCCTCTATTTTTTAACTAACACCATATTCATACTCTTTGATAACTGTCTTCCCATTTATACTGAGACTGGCCCTGTGCTTTGATAAACAGTACAGTAACAAGATTGACACTCACAGTGGTTTTAACTAGCATTTGTGAGTGCCTGTTTCCACTCTTGGAGATCTGATCAACAGGAAAGTTAGGCTTGGATTCTTTGCTGAAAGAGTCTGAGAGAAGCCCCCATGAAGTAGATGAAATTGCCCTGGCTAAGGCCATTCCAGAGCAGGTGGGCCCAGACTATCTACCAGCCAACTGCAGATGAATGAGAAGGTCTAGTTGAAATTGTCTGAAGCAAGCTTAGAAAAATAGAATTGCCTAATCAACAACAACAACAACAACAAAAAAAAAAAAAAAAAAAAGAAAATGAGTAGTAATAAATTTTTGTTGTTTTAAGCCAGAGAACCTCAAACTTTTTAAACAGGGGGTCAGTTCACTGTCCCTCAGACCGCAAGAGGGCCGGATTATAGTTTAAAAAAAAAAAAAAAAATGAACAAATTCCTATGCACATTACACATATCTTATTTTGAAGTAAAAAAACAAAATGGGAACAAATACAATATTTAAATGAAGAACAAATAAAGTTAAATCAACAAACTTACCAGTATTTCAATGGGAACTATGGGCCTACTTTTGGCTAATGAGATGGTTAATGTCTGGTTTCATATTTATGACTGCTAGTCATAACAAGTGATGCAAGTGTGGATCAGTTAGTCTAGATCTGGTTGGAGATTTCAGATGTTTTATTCTAGAAAAAGTCTGTCCACAGACCTAAGTGCTGCCAAAGATGGTTGCCATTTTGAGTGCATGGTTTCTGAGATTAGGATATGTCTCAGAGGGGAGAGATGCATAGAAATTAGGAAGGCTGCTTGACTTGAATGCGTCTTTCAGAGAGTCACAATTCTGCAGTTCAGCCAGTTCCATTTGGTAAATTGCATCCACATTTTCAATGTCAATAGAAAACGGGTTATGGAAAAGCTGTATGTCCTATTCGTGGAGATGAAGCTCCTTAAATCTAAAGTGGAACTCCTCTTGCAACTTTTCCAGTGATTCCACACATGTTTTATTTGGGAATGCAACCAATAGATTTTCCACTAACAGATTTTGAGTTGTGGGGAGATGGCAGAAATTTTCCTCCTTCGCTTGTTTGATTATGAGGCCTAATTTTATTTCAAATGCTTTCACATGTGATTGCATATCACAGATGAGCTTCCCCTTTCCTTGAAGATGCACATTGAAACATTGAGTAGCTCTGTTACATATGTCAGAAAGGCAAGGTGCCATTTCCATTCTACATCATTTAGCTCTGCTACGTCTTTATTTTTTAAAGCAGAAAAGCTGTAATCTGTGGAAGTAAGTCATAGAAATGTTTCAAAACTCTCCCTTGACTCAGCCAATGGACATCTTGTGGTACGAAACATCTTCATAAGCAACATTTAGCTCAGACAGAAATTCTGGAAATTTTCTATGGTTTAGGGCATTACCTCTAATGATGTTTACACAAGATACTACAATTTTCATAACAGAGTCCCACTTCACTTATTTACTACACAGTGCTTATTGGTGGATGAGGCAGTGTATGGCTATTGGATGAGAATGGTTATGTTTGTCTATCTCTTGGTTCATGCAAGCAATTATTCCTTTCTTAGACACCACCATGTGGGGTGCTTAGGAGAACCATCACTTGCCACACTGGCTAGTTTTGCCCAGTCCAGCTCCAAACCATTCACAGTTTGGCAAACCTTTTCATAGATATCCTCTCCTGTAGTTGTTCCTTTGATGCTTTGCAGTGCAGCGAGCTCTTCTGTGACTTTGAAATAGTCATTCGTCTCACAAATAAAAATTAAAAGTTGTGCAGAATCACGAACATCATTACTTTCTTTGAGTGCCAAGGAAAAATAGGAAAGTTTTTTTGCAGAGTTTTGCAAATGCTGATGCAAACTATCTCCCATTTCTTCAATCCTTCATGTAATTGAGAGTCTTGAAAGACTCACTGTACTAAATAAATTGGCCTTCTCTGGACACATCTCTTTGGCAACAGAAAGCAGGCATTCTTTAACAAATTCTCCCTCCACGAATGGTCTGCCAGTGCACACTATTAGCTTGGCAACTTGAAAACTTGCTCACAGTGATGAAGTATTTAGCTGTTTCTGCTTCAAAAAAGTATTTTGCTGAGTTTTCACTGTATAATTCAGTTTTAATATTTTATCTTTTCTCACTTCTCTGACCAAAGAATCACATTTATCTTTATGTTGAGTTTGATATTGTCGGCTCAAATTGTATTCTTTGAACACAGACACTATATTCTGGCATATCAAACACGTAGCTCTTTCCTTGTACTGCATGCAAAAGTAATCATAAGTCCACTGTTCTTTGAATATCCTATGGTCCGAATCAATTTTTTCTCTTTCTTGATATCATTGTTTCCTAGGGATTCCAAATTGCTATTAGCAAAATACCAAGATATATATATATATATATATATATATATATACAGCATTCCAAAAACAATATGCCAGCAATAACTTTGTCCACACAGAATCATATAGACTGCACTGCCCATCAATGCAGTCTAATCAGTGTCCATCAATGCAGACTTTCCAGTCCATATCATTTTAAACTTGCCAGTGCCCACTTGGTGGAACTTCTCTTTTACCTCAGGCTCACACTGGTGCGTGCGGGAACAGGCACAATTATAGAGCTGGTTCCTCCACCACCTTTCCAGTTCACACTACCCTGTGTGAACCACACTGAGATCTGTGATCTCACCCATGCAATCAGATTCCACTGCAGGAAAAAAGAAGGCACATATGCCCTTTTTCTTCTGAATCTATTGTGAGTTCAGCCATACAAGCATATGGCTGAACTCGCACTGCTCAGAGATTTCAACAGTGTGAACTGAGGCTTACACAGTACATAACATACAACGTCATACACAACTGAATAGCAATCAGAATATGAATGAACTTACTGTCAATTAAATTCAATTTCCTACTCCTCGGCTGTCTGCAGAGATGAATTAAGTTCCCATGGGGCCATAGGCAGATTACCAGTTTGGGACCCCCATGCGATAACACTGACCACTGACCATTTGCATTAACACTGACCACTGACCATTTGCAAAGCACTGACTGCTGACAATTTGCATCAATACTGAGTGCTAACAATTTGCATTAACACTGAGCCCTATTTGCAATACCTCTGAGCATTGACAATTTGCATTAGCACTGAGTGCTGACTATTTGTGCTATCACTGTGATGCAACCCCCCCCAGAAACCACCCGCAACCACCTAACCAACTTAAAAATAAAATGCTCTTCTAACTTCAAAAATAAGATGCCCCCTATCTGCAAAAAAAGACCTCCTAACTTCAGAAAAAAGGCCCCC
Source organism: Loris lydekkerianus (assembly GCA_963574355.1). Classification (NCBI taxonomy): domain Eukaryota; kingdom Metazoa; phylum Chordata; class Mammalia; order Primates; family Lorisidae; genus Loris; species Loris lydekkerianus. The sequence continues at coordinate 10,592 of CAUYPK010015347.1, forward strand.
TTTAACTGCAAAAAAAAAGGCCCTAGTAACTGCAAAATTCAGGAAAAAAAAAAAAATTGACCTCCTAACTTAAAAAAAAAAAAAAAAATCCTAACTTGTTCTTACCTTGGTCCTTAGGCAGCAGCAGGCTCTGCACAGGCAACCTGGTGACTCCTCTGATTATACCAGAGACTGAGAGGAGGAGTTGAGAGACAAGAAGGAGGGGGGTCAGAGAGTTGGCACACATTCCACACATGCGTACTGCAGACCGGGACAAGTGGGCTGCTAAGCAGGATGGCAAAAACACCCAGCCAGGAGAGACAGAGAGAAGGAGTGACGGGGAGAGACAGAAGGAGTGGAGGGGGAGAGTTGGCGCACATTCCACACATGAGCACTGTGGCCTGGGACGAGTCAGCTGCTAAGCAGTACAGGCAGGGTGGCAAAAACACCCGGCAGGCCGGGATGAGTTGGCTGCTAAGCAGGACAGACAGCTGTGGCAAAAACACCCAGTGGGCTGGATAAATGTCCTTGGCGGGCCACACGTGGCCCATGGGCAGTAGTTTGAGGACCTCTGTTTTAAGCCATTAGGTTTTGGGAGTAGTTCATTGTACAGCAATAGCTATATATCTAGTCACCAGTTACACCTTAATACTGAAATTAGAATCTGTCCTATATTGTTATTGTATATGTGTTTCTTTTATTATAGAGTTCCTGCATGACTGTAGTCTGTCTTCAGTCTTAGTTCTCCTTAGGAACTTTGGTCTTCTTTATCCTCAAATTAAGTAATGGAAAACTGCACCTCACATTATAGACTCCAGAATCTTCTCTAGCTAATCAAACTTCTCCATGCTTAGATCCTTTTTATTTCATCTGTCAGTCACTTTTTAAGGTAAACTCATGCTCTTACCTTCAACATTAGAGATATCTATAAGAAGGATGTCAACACGGTGATTTTGGCAGAGTCTCCTCCTTGTCCTTTAGTTTCCTCATACCTCAAGGGTGGATTTAAATGCACAACCACATTCTCTCAAAATATCCTCATCTCACAAATATCTGGACTATCCTAAGTATGCTGATAAATTCTATAGATAATGTACTTGATAAAATGTAATCTTATTGAAGGAAAGCATTGTGTCTCAGTAGTAGCAGTGTTAAACCAAAAACAAAACATTCAAAAACTAAAATAATTAGAACAATTTAAATTTCACAAAATATGTTTTTTTTATGCCAAAGTTATGTCATTTCATAACAGAAAAGAAAAGTTATTGGAATATTTTTTTCTCATATTTTTCCTTGGTTAAAAATAATTATATGAGAAAGATAAACCAACACTGTGCAAAAGCACACACACAAAAAATGACAAAAACGGCCAAAGTTTACAGTGAAGTCGTCTACTCATAATTTGATTTAATGAACAAACTACAAAAATATGTCCTAAATGAACTGTGCCTTTTATATTTATTTATTCATTTAATTATTATTTATTTATTTCAGACAGAGTCTCACTATCTATGTCACCCTCAGTAGAGTGCTGTAGTGTCACAGCTCACAGCAACCTCAGACTCTTGGACTTAAACGATTCTCTTGCTTCAGCCTCCTAAGTGGGACTACAGGTGCCCACCACAGTGCCCAGCTATTTTTTGTTGCAGTTGTTATTGCAGGCCCCAGGCTGGATTCTCACCCACCAGCCTCTGTGTATGTGGCTGGTGCCATAACCACTGTGCCATGGGTTCTGAGCCTATGCCTTTAATTATATAGAAAGATGAAATTTAGCATTCTAGTTATTTAATACACACATGAAGAATTAAGTTCTCTTGGTATACTGGAGGAAAATAATCAGGCTATGCTGTCTATGAGACATTATCCAACATCACCCTCTAATGTATATCTTAATAAGAAGCATATAAAAATGATTTGACTGTGCATAGTATCATTTTACTGAATATCATTATCTGAATTTAACCACATAAATGGCAAGTTGTGTGTGTGTGTGTGTGTGTGTGTGTGTGTGTCTGTATGTGTGTCTGTGTATGATCACTGCCATAAAAACTATCTTAACCCCCATTTTTCCCAAATAGTCCAGATCTTTTAAAAAACTTATCTTCCCTTTCATCTCTCTTATACCTTCTTTCAGTACATTTCTGAGCTTTTAAATTTAATTATGCCTAAACTAAGATTATTCCAATAATCTTAGTTTTTTTTTTTTTTTTTTCCTACACATTAGTACTGTTTTCTAAAATAAAGATCCAAAATCAGAATTCTATGTATATGATAGAGGCAGGGAAGAGGCCTTAAATATTCATTTGACAATACAGTTTTTTAATTCCAAAAGTTCAAGATTCTTGAAACTTGTTTAAATTTCATTTCTATTTAAATATTCATTTTACTCGTACCCAATATAACCGTATTTCCTCCCTCCTTTTCAGTATTATCTTGTTTTCACCAAGATTGAATAATTTTTGTTAAGAATTGACTGTTTTCTCATAACTGATGGTTTGTCAAATTAGTATTTAGTTTCAAAGACATGCAGACACATTTGATACTTGTTAGTGAATATAAATCACATGCAACTTATGTTTAAAGTTATCACACTCTGTGATGATTGAATCCATCATGTTCTCTTTTGTGTGATTTCACATTGAATTAAAAAAAAATTCTATGAAACTAAAATCTAGCTGCCTGAATGCCTTCACAAATAGAACTACATTCTGTGAATAAAATGTAGTAACTTCACACGTATTTAGTTTTCATATAAAAATAACAGGTTGTAAAACCAGGTTAATCTCCTTAGTAACTCCAGATAATGGGTAAGCTGAAATAATCGTTGAACACAAGAATAATATAATTTTTGATGGCCTACATGATAACCAGCATCATTGAATGAATGGATTAAGACATTGTTATGAAAGTACTAGGTTCAAAGGATTCTCAGGTCTCACTAACTGAAGGAAAAAGTTGAGATTCTGGGTAAGCCTAAGTACGCAGTGATATTGTGAAGGTCACACTGTTTATCTTTTAGTGGACTACATATTACAACATATATATGTGTATACATATAAAATACACATATAAGTGAAATATACCCATATACAAATATAAAGATATATAAATATACATACACATATGAAATATAGTTACATATATTTATACATGAGTTCATAATAACAGGAGCAAAAAGGAGTATGATGATCTTAGTAAGTTTCTTGGCTAAAGATTTCAGGTTTCTCTACTGGTTAAATAGAATGTACTTTGCTGCTCAGTTAAATGAATGAGATACCTGTGTCAGGAGAGTCAAATTTCAAGGTACCGAAAGGTCATTGAAACCCCAACAAGGCTGAGTGACCACATATAATAACCCCAAACAACTTAGGCCATCTATTTATACATTTTGAATAAACAATTTTACTAAACAGGTACAAGGCACTTCTGGGAAATTTCAGTTTAAATAGATCGCTGTGAATCAACAGGTGTACTCCATTTCACCTGTCCAGTGTTCAGTGTCATGGCTGCATCATCCTGAAGACCAGAGCAGAGATCTCACAGACCAGAAGCAACATAAGCCTATCTTCAATATACAAGCTGGTTCTATAAAGGGAAACTTCACTTACCCTCTACTAGGAGATACTGACTTCTCCTAAGTTGTATTATCAGTAACTTTTATCTTTTCATTAAATCCTTGAAAAAGTAAAGTTTTATGAGTTACACAGGGAGAAGGAAGAAAACATAATTTTTTACATTTGCCCTCAAAATCCCTAATTCTGTACTTGTTCACATTCCAAGGAAGTGTTAGATAATAACTGGTTCCTCCAGGGCAACAATTAACACTATTGATGTTTAGATGGGGCTGTGAATCAAGGGCATTCTCTGTGTAAGGTTAAAGTTGTTTGAAACTGAGTGAATGTCTTTTATGTCTATTTTTTTGTATATAAATTCATTCAACAGAAATTTAATAATTAACTGCTACACTGAGTGGACATAAAGTTCATGTACAATTTATTATGTTAAACTATTTTAAATCACACATAAATTTTATGCCTACCCTATATGTCAGACATAGGCTTAGGCACTGAAAGTATAAACAATCAAGAAACAATTAAAAACTGTTTGTGTATATATGTATGCAGAGGGTACCAAAAATGTATAGACATTTTAAGAAAGGAAAATATTGAATTAAAACTATAATTCTCAATATATACCAATAACAAAAGATGAATACAGTCATGGTGAGCACCTCCTGTAACTGCAGAAGTCAAAGATGACTTGAGTATTATAAATTTAATAGTTTTTTTTCTTTCTTAAAATGTATTGTTCTTAGGCAGCACCTGTGGCTCAAACGGCTAGGGCAATGGCCCAATATGCCAGAGGTGGCGGGCTCAGGCCCAGCCCTGGCCAAAAAATGCACACACACACACACACACAAAAAAAGTATTGTCCTTGTTGGAAGTAAAATTGATTATTCCCAAAACATGTATGATTTGCAGATAAAATGGGTACGTATAGCACGTCTATGTACACTTAGCCAGTAATGGTACTTACAATTCAACTTCAAAAAACTAATCAATAACATCTCTTAAAAAATGTGCATGCATTTTTGGCACCCTCTGTAAATATAGATAAGTACATAAAGAGATTGAAAGTGTGTGAGAAAGAGAGAAGAGAAAGGTATTGGAAAGTCAGCTGAGGATGTATTTCCAGAACCTCTTAAGTCATATTGCAGAATCTTTAATTTATTCTGTAATAAATGTACACATATTGACAAAATTTAAAGACTAAATGTCATTAATAGGATGTGTTTCAGAAAGATTACTCCAGAAGCTATGTGGACAATGCATTGGGATAATAAGAGAAAGAACTCAGTATAAGTTCTTTATGAAGCTGATGAAATGCATCAGCTATGATATTCAGTAATATAGTAGGTTTCTTAATTCTTAAGAATTCTTAAGAATCTATCAAAATGTAAGCATTTGTTTTCAGTTTTAAGCAGCTACTGCTTACATAAAAATCAATGATATAAAATGGCCATGAACATGAGGAAGCAGATATACTAAAATAATACAAAGTAGTTAAATGTCTTATATAGTTTTTTTCTAAATAAATTATTAAAAGATCCAGAATCATGTATGTAGCAATTTATATGTCATTAAACCAAATTTGCCCTGAAAATACAGTAATAGATTTTATTCTTTATATACATATTTGGCACCCAAGAAAATAAAGCAAAGGATTTATTAATGGAATTGTAGTATACCATATAAACTAAAACTTGAGCAAATAATGAGTATATGGGTCAGATCCAGAGGAAGAAATGCCTTGGAAATCAAAATAGCTTTGTTTATGTTCAAAATCTGCTTCTTACTTGGTCTATGATCTTGGGCATTTTATTTTGCCTCTCTAAACTTTAGTTTTTGCATGTATTATTTGGGAATAATAATCTTATCTAAGGAGATTAAGTGAGATAATCCATACAAAGCTATAAGCAGTGGATCTGGCATGCAGAAATTTCTTAATAAATATAAGAAATGCATCAGCTATGATATTCAGTGATACAGAAGGTTTCTTAATTCTTAAATTTAATAGCAGCTTAAGCAAAAAGTTTTATTTTATTTTGTGTCATTATAAATAATAAGGAATTTAGAAGTAATCTTTGTCAGAGATGACTAGCTCTACAGCATGACAAAATTATGAAATATTCAGCCCTTCTTATTTTTCTGTCCTTCCACCTTTAGGGCATTTTCCTTATCTCTAATAATAGTGATGAAATCCCTGGGACAACTCTAGCTTATACCCTTAGGACCACACACATTACTAGAAAAAGGGAAGTTTCTGGGGGTTTTTTTGTTTTTGTTTTTCATCCCTGGAGAGATAAAGAAAAAAGAAAGAAGTAAGGAAAGAGGGAGGGAGGGAGAGAGGGGTGGAGGGAGGGAAGAAGCTTGAGGTAAGTTCAACAGACTTACCCTAACAAATTGTACCTAAGGTAGACTCACAAATCTATCCCTAGACATACATTGACAAAAGGAATGGAATTAGCATGATTAAAATATTACAACCAGTTTATGCATGCCAATATTCACCCCTTAGAGTTAGGAATGGATCTATCTCCCATGAGTATAATCACCTCTGAAACCTGAACCAAGTTGAACTTCCCTAGGCAAGAAAGAAGAGAGAGTTGCTGTTGGGTAATCAACACATTGTATTTTGGATAATAACAACTATAATGATACAAAGATTGATGTCTGCATCAGTATTTAATCTCCAACAATGTGGCCAAGAAATCTTAGTAGGTTGAAGGCTGCACAGAGATATATGGTGGTATCACATAATATCTCTTAAGAACTGTATTGATAAATTTCTCATTTTTCTTAACAGCATGCATTTTTTTTAATCTGCCATCTTGTTAGGTAATAGAACTAATATAGGGATACACACACAAAGGAATATATAAATATATATGTACATATATATATATTTGCTTATACTAAGTATAGACATTGTAAACTTAAAGATAATCTTGCATGGCTCTAATATCAAAGCACTAAAATAGCTTTATTTTTTAAACTTACACCATTCTCCTAAATTTATTTGATTGTTACATTTTTCTTATAGTTACATGTCAACTTCTTTGAAAATGCCAAACATGGGACACTGTAATGTCCTAACTGACAATGACTATTATATTTATACATGAACAATTACAACTATAATAGCAAGATAGGTAGGATTATAAGTCTACAATGTGATCACCTTTAAAATAATGAGATAAGAATTGATTCGAGGATAATATTGCAATACAAACCTCCTATTTTAATCTCAGACATTTTGTACTTCTTCCTTGTAATATTTGCCACACTTTTGGAATACTCTTTCAATTCTAATCACACATTATTTGAATATCTTCTGTCAGTCCTTCTCCATGAGGAGGAAGACCAATTTTATCACATTTGCTGTTCTGTCCTTAACAGAAGCAGGTAGTCTGGCATCATAGAGAAATCAGCAGGAAATAGGAGAAAATCTGTAGGAAAATAAAACACATTTTTATTAATCAAAGAATAACGACAACTCAAGAAAATTTCTGTACAGAGATGACATTATCTTCAGCTTTCCTGAAACTAAGATACCACTGGAAAGTCACCTTTGAAAAAAAGTTCAATGGCTACATATCTGTTTACAAGGAGTTTAGTCATATGTAGAAGTCATGTGAGTACTCAGAATATTCATGAAAATATGAATATCTGAACCCATTGCAAATGGATAGACAGAACTTACTCTATATTAAGATTCATTTAAATCTTATGTGCTATAAAAATCTGTACTATACTTAGGGCTCCCCTTCTTTTAAAAAAATAACTAACTCCTTGTCCCCACTTAATCATTTAATCCTACAAGGGCTACTATTTATAAAGTATTCTACCCACTACTTCTTGGCCATGGTTAATCATTGTGGGGGTTGATAAATAACATAACCTTGTCAAGAGACTTTTTCTGCAATTTCGACAATCAGAACTAATTTAAGAATGATAATACTTCTCTGATGGTAGATAATGCTGACATCCAGAGGCAATCAAAATAAAGATGGAGTGTGATGAGTCTAGGATGCATGATTCATGCAGTTCTGGTTCATGCAACCTCAGTTTATTGTTGGAAAAGTTTTGCCAACATCCTTCCAAAAGTTCCTTTCATATTATGTTTGTCATTTGAATCAAGGGTTCATGAACTGTATTTGTTTTTGACAAAAGTATATTCTCAACTTTCAGGCTCTCTGTTATAACCTGCTGAGCTCTGCTGTTTCCTGGACGTCCCAGAATTGCTCTTGCCTCAGAGCTTTGAACTCCCTGGTTCTTTCTGCCTAAAGATCTCTTTCCCCTGATAGCTGCATAACTCCTTCCTTCATGTTCATCAAGCCTTTTCTCAGACACCACCTTCCCATGGAGGACTTCCCTGAGCATAATAGATAAAATTGCACACAATTCATAAAACCTCGTAAAGACAGCAAACAACAAATCAAAAGGCATTTTCTCTCCCTTTGTGTTTTTTATTGTGTTTGTTAACTTTTTCACTAAAACATAAGATCTGAGAGGTCAGAGGTTTTTGTTTATTGTACACTGCACTAAGACAGTGTCTGGCACATCATAAATACCTTATAAATATTTGGTGAATGTAAATAAACAAATAAGTGAAAGTAAACTTATCCCTATTAGCGAATATAATAAAGTTGAAATATAATTGTCAACATTTTCTATGTGAATTGTTGATATCAAGTTCTCTCAAAGCAGAAGATTAACCTTTTATATTGCTACTATGTGTTTAAAAAATGCAAAAATATTAATGGGGGAATAAAGAAAATATTCTAAATAATAGGATAATTATCATAAGAGGCTAATTGTTAAATTTCTACCAAAAACATATTTTATTACACAGGTACTATAACAATTTGAGAAATTCAAGATAAAATATTCAATTTAAGGTAGTTTCAATAGAATAAAGTTCTAGGAATAAAACTGAATGAGGACTATGAAGCAACGTCGGGAGGGGGAAGCTTTAAGGCCCAGTGAAGAAAACAAAATAAAGCTTGAAAACATGTAAAACTGTATCTACTTCTCCAATATGGAGAATATTATAAAACAGTAATTTCTCCTTATTTGATCAATATATTTCTGACAAAGCTTTCCTGCAAACTTGTGATTTATTATACACTAATGGCTCTCTTCTCCAAATCCAAGTCTAGGGAAAGAATGGAAATAGGAAAATTGGTTGATGGAGCTGAAGAACTTTCTTTAAAACGATGAGAAACACCAAGGAGACAGAAGTGGTTGATTCCCAGTGTGGCAGTGATCAGAAAAGGCTTGGTTCTTCAGGTCTTTGTGGGCTTTGTTTTGCTTCCAGATAAAAGAATCTGGAGGAATATGGTAGAGAGAATTTTGCTTCCATTTTATTGCAGTTTACCCTAGTTGAATACTATTGAAAAACAGCCATAAAAAAAAAAAAGAAAGAAAGAGGTGATCTAGTACCTTTTGTAACAACCTCTGTGGAAGTAGAGATTGTTCTTCTAAGTAAAGTGTGACAAGACTGGAAAAACAAAACCCACATTCTACTCAGTACTAACTTGGAACTAGGTGATCAACACTTGCATGTGCACATCTCAAAGTAAAATTCAATGTAATCAAGTGTGTGGGGGGGTAAATTCACATCTAACTGGTGCAATATATGTATTCTTGGTGAAGGGCATACTTATACATTTGACTTAAAATATACAAAAGCAAAACTATGTAGCAAAAACGTGTATATTCTGTCATATTATGAAATAAAAGAATTTTTAAAAACAAGTTTTTTTATTGATGCATAACCTTCATTAGAACACTGATGTTACTTTTCCAATGACAAACAAAATATAGGTTAAAAATTTCCAAACACAGGCCCTGTGATCCTTACCAAAATTGGTAAGATATTTCTTACTTCATATTAACAGATTTAAGTCACTGGTCATATTTTATTCTCTGTTCGGTGTTCTTTCTTTAACCTCTGAACATTTTGTTAATAATTAGAGATTTCAGTGTGGGCATGTTTGCTTACTCACAGGAGAGGATGCATTCACAGGAGAGAAGGTCTTCACTGAAATTATATGAAAGCCAGATTCATTTAAATACTTTTTAATCTGTCTTGAACCAATGAAATAATAAGTCATCTAAGATATCTAAGTCAAAAAGCACTAATCTTATATAAATTTTCAGCATCGTAGGAGCCTTATCAATTTCATCCTTTAAACAGACAGTAAACCAGACAAGAACTTTGCCAGACATCTAGAAATGATTTTACAGCTTTTTAAGAAAAGAAGAACACACTTCTGATGTCTGGCTTTGATCATAGATATTTCATGAAAATACTTTTCTCTTTGATAAATATAGTATTATCTCTAGGAACAGCCTTAGGGACACCAATAATTAACTTGTAAGGCAAGTGGCACCATCTATGACAAGCAGATGAACAGAATGGCAAGCCACATTCTAGACCTGAGACACCCACATTGTGTTGGTCTAAGGCTATTTTGCATACTCTTCAAGTTCTTACAGAATGTACATTATTTAAGAACAGCTGGGTGCATTATCTTTCAAGTTCTGTAAAAACTCTTTGTTAACATAGTGACAGAGTCCATTGCTACTGTCAGTTTTGTACTATTAAACCCAAAATTCTTAATTGCAGCCATCTGAAACTCTACCAGTGATGGCAAAAGAGTAGCTACAACTATATATAATTGCACTACTAGCATATGTGACCATCTGTAAAAACACAGACAAAGTATTTTTTATAATTAGTCTTTTGTCTTTATATATCATGGATAATATATTCATATTTATTAATATTAAATAAGAAATGCATTGGTAATATTAACTCTTTTTTTCCCAGTAGTAACCACTCATGTTGTGAACTTGGCACAACATACATTCAAATCTAATAATTGCAAGTCAAACACTTATCACAATTTATCACAATATAATATTTCTTACCATATTACTTCCTGATCACCAATGCATTCACATATTGAAACATAACAGCCCTTATAGATACTATATACTATATGTATCTACATAACTGTGAGATAATTTTGTAAATATACAAATTTAGAAAGTAAATATACTTTCTAAAGCATTATTACTTTATATTATATTAAAGAAGATTATAAGTTGGATAGCAATTTAAAGAGAAAACATTATTCAACATAAAGGAAAAATAAATTACAGAGGGAAAGGAGAATTGGATTTAAAGCTTAGAAATACATTGGTATTTATCGCATTGAACAACTTCCCATTTCCCTCACTCCATCAGCCCCAACAGCCATTCTACATTTTGCTTCTATTACTAATTTAGATGCTTCATGTAAATAGCATCATCAGTATTTATTCTGTGATTAACTCATCTGAGGTAGCATGATATCCTCTAAGTTCATCCATGTTGCTAAATGTTGCAGGATTTCCTTCCTCTACAAGATTGAATCACATTCAATTATAGGTACATATTATTTTTTCTTTATTCTTTCACATGTAATTGGACATTTTGGTTGTTTTCATAGTTTGACTGTTGTGAATAATGCTACAATGAACATGAAAGTACAAATAATTCTTTTAGATATCTTATTTTTTTATCTAAGAAGTGATGTCATTGCAAAATATGTCTGTTAAATTATTTGATACTTTACCTTTTATGAAATGTTAGCAATATCAAATAATAGTGTACTAGAAGGGGGAGGTGCCTGTGGCTCAGTGATTAGGATGCCGGCCCCATATACCAAGGGTGGCGGGTTCAAACCTAGCCCTGGCCAAACTGCAACAAAAAAATAGCTGGGTGTTGTGGCAGGCACCTGTGGTCACAACTACTTGGGAGGCTGAAGCAAGAGAATCGCCTAAGCCCAAGGGCTAGAGGTTGCTGTGAGCTGTGATGCCATGACACTCTACCAAGGGCGACAAAGTGAGACTCTGTCTCTAAAAAAAATAATAGTATACTAGTTGGGTTGCCATGAGTTTATCAAATGTAATTAATATTGGATTTTCATTTACTTCTTTTCTAAGAAGTTTGATTTAGTTACCACTGAAACTACTTTCAGTTAGCAGGAGTATCCATAAAGTATCCACTTGCAATTTTGTTGATCCATTTACTATTTCATGATCAAAACTATGCTGCAGAAACTTTGCTGCAAATATCTTGTGCCTTGTGATCAAGAGACTTTTGGCACTTACTGGCACTATGTTGTGATGATGGAGATGGGGGCCCCAGCCCCATATGCTGGAGGTGGTGGGTTCAAACCCAGCCCTGGCCAAAAACTGAAAAAAAAAAAAAAATAAAAATAAAAAAGAAGAAGAAGAAAAGTGTTCATTCAGTTTCTGATCACACAGGACATATATTTTAAGAGTCTATAACTCATCTTGAGATATAAGGCAATTCTCTGCCAAACTGAAAGAAAAAGTTAAATTAGTGGCACTAACAAAGCAAAAGAGCATAGGTTTAGAGTAACAATAAAATGGATTCTAATTCTGGACATTTTATTTCATTCATGCCAAATATTTTCAATTTACCTGACTCTGTTCACCTCTGTTTACATAAGTCTCTGTTTCTGTCTTTATAAAAATGCAGATGTAGTATTATTGGATTCAATTAACTGTATAAGGGGTTACTAATACGATTCATAAAACTGTTAAATTTTTTGTATTTCCTACTTTTAAAAATTGATTTAATAAATTTAAGTTCCATATACACATATAAAAATATGCTTTTATTTTTTTCTGTAATTTAGCATATATTCTATAATAAGGAATAGCATAGAATAATCTATGTGAGACCTTTAGAATATTAAAGGTATTATTACAGTTTGGATGTAGATAAGATACTCTTGTATGTTCAAAGTATAGTTCTAACTCAGTACAATAATTAACAAATTTTGCCATCTTTCTTTCCAATTTTGTACATATATAATATAAAACATATCTTAATAATCAACAATATACATATAAAAACATACAGAATTTTAACATGATCTCAAGAACATTTCTTAGTATCTTTTTCAGTTTTTAAATCTGTGAAATACATACAATAATATTATACCACCAAGTAGTTAATATTATTAAATAATACATATAAATAATTAAGAACAATGCCTAATCTATAGTAAGGGCATTATACAAATTTGTTATAATTTTTATTGTCACAGCCTCTATGGCCCTGGTTTTGATCACCACAGGAAGGGACCAGGTGTGATGTGGATTAGAAGTACAAGCTTGCAGGAGGTGGGCTAACCTTGATTGCAGGGTAGCCCTGAGCAACCTCGGCAGTAGCCTTTTATTGAGGCAGTACAGGACAGGTGAGGGGAATATTAGACAATGACTATGTGCCTAAGGATAGACAATGACTATATGCCTAAGGATAGCCATGGGCTTGAACTTGTTCTCCGCAAGGAGCACCTGCAGACTAATTGCCCGGGCGTCCACCCCCCAGCTTCAAATCATCTTGCTCAGAGGTCATCTAGCTTTTGGCATCCTCTACATTTCCCCCTCTAGTGTATTAAAGACATTTCTGGATAGGCAAGTGAGAAAATATGTCATTGGTTATTTCAGCCATTCTCCTCACCAAGGAGCTCTCCTTCCTTCTAAGTAAAAGAAACAAAGGAAGATATAAGTATAACACAGAATTACACCAACGGAACTAATCTGGGCATAAGGGAAACTGTTTTAGCCAAACCAGGCATAGGGGAAAATATGTCCACTTTGTGCTAATCACCACCAAACTACATGCTATGAGCTGACCCATAGGACACATGAGACTTCCATGGGAAGTATTAACCACCACCCAAAGTTATGTTAGGTGGGGAAAGGGCTGTACTGAACTCAGCCTTTTCCAAAGAGCAATATAAATTTAAGTAAAGATCAGGTGCCCAACTGAAACAGATATAAATCCAACAAGTGAAATTCTCTTACCTTGGCTGATACCAGTATAACCCTTACCTAAAAGCCTGCTGTTCAAGGTCTTTGTTGTCATAACCTTCAATGGTTTAGAAGATGCATACTAAGCTTACCTGGGACTTGTATCTTGCCCAAAATAATGAAATCCTGTATCAATCTTCCCACTCTGCATAGAAGCTCCAACTGCCTGCTGACAGCTCTTAACTGCTTCCTGCTAATGATGGACAGTGATATGGGAGAGGCAGCTAGAGTTCCCACAGATGAGATTGATCCAGGGTTTCTCTATTATGAAATTACCTAGACTCCAAAAATCTGAGTCCTGTGAATAAAAGAAAAGTTAGTAAAAACAAATTTGTTAAGGTGCTGGCAAGGTTTCCTGCTTGTGTTGAGGCTTAATCCAGCAGGCTGGTAACCACTGCTTCTCTTGATGTTCTGTAATAATAAGGGTAAAACCCTGACCCCAATGCAGTACAGAAACAAGCTTCTACTCTGACATGTCAGGTATTCTATAAAAAATAGGTTGTTGTATTAGAGAGGATGGTGAATGAATGAGAGATGTCCAATGGCATTCTGCAGCTATTTTTCCATTGTTGCTGAGATTCAGAAAATTAAGAGTGAAAAAAGCTCTAGTGAGCATGTACTTAGGACTATTATTCAAGGGGAAGATATTCTCTTCCCCTCTCTGTTTATCTAACATATCTTTAAATGTTACATGATATCATTCAATAATGGCTTGTCCTTGAGAATTGTAAGGAAAACCATGAGATAATTGAATATTCCAAAAAGGTAGGAAGGTATTTAATTTGTGAATAGATTAAGAAGGTACATTATCTGTTTTAATAAATTTAGGGAGACCCATAATATTAAAGCACTCTAACAAATGATAAATGACATGGTTGAGTCCTTTCTCCCTGTAAAGCAGTAGCCCAAAAGAAATGAGAGAAAGTATCTATGGAATGATGAACATGTTTCAGTCTACCAAAGAATGAGACAATGGTCACATCCATCTGCCATATCTGATTTGCTGCTTCTCTTCTAAGGTTGGTTACCTCTGGAAAGGGAGGTAAGTGTATCCTTGAACAAGAAGGGCAGTTAGAAAGAATCTGCTGAGACTGAGTTATTGAAAGTTGAAATTTCTTACTGAGCATTTTTGCATTAGCGTGTGTGTAAGAGTGAAAGGTAGAAGCTTTTTGAACAGTACCAATAAGGGCCCAATATATTTTTGCATTCAATGAGGTCATTGGACCTGGTAGTATGTTGTGTACTCTGATATGAGTTATGTAGATAGGGTGAGTACAATGCCTTACAAGTGCCTGAATAGACCAAAAGAGAGAAGAAATCTCATCAGTGGAAGGGATGGTTGCTGTTTCTATCTAATAGCTATGCAGGCATACTGAGAGTCTGTGACCACATTTATTGAACAAGGAAAGACTTGAAGTAAAATAAAAATAGCATATATTTTATTTTTTTGAACCAAGTTATAAGGACTTTGAACAACTTTGAAAATATTACCATCTGCATATTCAACTTTACCATGCTTGCTGGCATCTGTGTAAAAAGTAACAGCGTCCAAAGTTGGAGAGTCTCTAACAAGATAAGGGAGAATCAAAGAAGTAACCTTTAAAAATTGAAATCTTTTGCCATTAGGATATTCATTAGTAATTGAGTCTATATAGGATGCAAAAGCAATTTGCCACAATATTGATAATTGAAAATTGAGTGAAATTTGGTTTTCTATGAAAGGAACAATAATAGAATAAGGATCATAACCTGTAAGTTGGTGAATTCTATTTCTACTCTTGGCAACCAATTCACAAATTTTATCTAAGTATTGTAATTTTTGTGTAGGTCTGTTAGAAAGGAACAGCCATTCTAAAAGAGTATCTACTTGATAAATAACTCCAGTTGGGGATTGACTAATGGCTATAATTATCAGCTGAATCAGAAATCTGACATCAACCCTATCTTATTCTTTTGATGCATTAGATGTAGTTCTTCCTTGGCTTCTGGGGTGAGTGAACAAGGACTATTTAAGTCTGAAGGTCCTTCCAGAATTTTGAAAAGATTAGACAAAGCATAGGTTGGAATTCCTAAAATAGGATGTAACTAATATGAACTAATAGCTTTTGAAAGTCATTTAAAGTAGACAGGGAATCCAATCGAAGTTGAACATGTAGTAGAAGAATTTGAGTTTGAGTTGATGTATATCCTAAATCATTATAAGGAGCTGTACTTTGCACCCTTTCTGAAGCAATTTGAAAATGATAAGACTTTAATATACATATAGCTTGTTCAAACATTTCCTGTAAAACTGTCAAACTCTGATGTGCCAATAAGATGTCATCCATACAATGAATAATGTAGGCTGTAGAGTATCTCCTTCTAAGAATCTGTAATGGTTGATCAACAAACAGTTGACACAGTGTAGAACTATTTAACATTCCTTATGGCAGAACCTTCCACTGGTAGTGCTTGGGAGGCTTCTGCTGATTATAGACAGGAACAGAAAAAGCAAAACGTGGTCAGTCTTCAGGATGCAGGTATATGGTAAAAAACAAAAGCAAACAAACAAACAAACAAAAAAAAAAAAACAATCCTTTAAGTCATTAACATACAAATACCAATTGGAAGAAATCATAGAGGGTAAAGGAAGTCCTAATTGCAGGGGTCCCATGGGTATAATAGTTTTGTTAACTTTGCGAAGGTCAGTGAGCATTCTCCAATTGACTGATTTCTTTCTTATCACAAAAACAGGAGAATTCCAGGGGCTAGTAGAGGGCTCAATATGCCTGTGCTCCAATTGTTCCTGTACTACTTATTTTAAAGCATCCAGTTGTTCCGTAGTTAACAGTCACTGCTCCACCCACACTGGATTACTACTCTTCCAGGATAACCTGAAAGCATATTTTGGGACAGTGGTCTCTATGCCAAATTTGACATTTTCAAGGAATTAACATGAGGGGATGGTATGGTTATCACAACATTCCATTGCTGGAACAAATCATGACCCCATAGGTTAATAACAATGTCGGCTTTATATGGTCAGATTTGAGCATTCTGCTTATCCAGCCCCAAGCAGATCAAAGGCAAAAAATTCAATCTCTGAAAGATTGAATAGAGTTCCAATGCTTACAAAAGTAAGATCAACAACTTGTTTCAGCCATTCCCTGGGCCACTGATTTAGAGCCATAATCGAAACATCGGAGCCTGTGTCTAACAGGCCAGTAAAGGTTTTATCCTTCAGAGTAAGAGTCAATTGAGGCTTACTCTTATTGGCAGATGTTTGTCAGTAAATATAGTTTGTGTTACAAGGCTCACCAGTATGTTTTTCCCCAGTACCTTGTAACTTAATATGTGGCAAGAGTAGCAATTGAGCAATCTTTTGCTGGCCAAAATTTGAGTTGGTTGGTTTACCGAGATCATAATAGAATTTCCCCTAAGTAATTACCATCAATAACACCTGTGTGAATGAACATTCCCTGAGATGCTAATTCACTTTTCGCAAGCAATAATCCAACAGTACCTGGGAGGCAGAGGACCACATACTCCCATTTTCAATTCTTTTGCTCCCATGATGGGAAGCAAAAGGACATTATCATATGCCCATAAGTCCAAAGCAACACTGCCTGAGGTGGCGTGTAACAGAGACTGAACAGAGTGAAGTTGCTTGTGAATGAGTACATTCTCAGACCCATATTCTTTGCCTGTGGGCCCTGGGCTGAGCCTGCCTACTAGTTTTCCTGCAATAAAGGTGTTCCTTTTTTATTGAACTGAGATTGGCACTCACTTACCCAATAAGGTGCTTTCTTACACCTGGGACACAACCCAGGGGGTTTACATTTGCTATAAGTCTTTTGGTCATTGTTTTTGCTATAGATCTTCCCTTTCCAACACTCTTTTCTCCTATGTCCCAATTTTCCACAGTTATGACATTTAGGACAGTACTGACTGACCCCTTCTTTTAAAATGGCAGCAAGCAAATTAACCTTGTGGAATTCTGTTCCTATCTCAGCACATGTCCATATATATTACTCTAAGGGAGAATTTTGTGCTCTCAAAGGTCACAAGACCTTTTGACACTCAGAGTTAGCATTCTCAAATGCTAAAGTTTGGAAAAGCATGTCTCTGAGCTCTGGCTGGCCAAAGGCCTTATCTATTGCCATTTTTTTTTTTAATTGGGCTAGAAAGTCTGTATAAGGTTCATTCCTTGACTGCATTATCTTAATAAAAGATTTAGAGATATCTCCAAGAGCCTGAACCTTTTCCCAGGCCCTAAGACAACAAAGCCTTGTCTGGACTATGGCTATGTTTTCATACTGAAGTTGATTGGGAATCCCCAGCCACTGACCAGACCCAGTGAGCTGTTCTGATGTTATGGGGACTCCTTTCTGCTGGTTTTGGTGATTCATCAGGTCAGCCTCCTCCTTCTACCAGGTTTTGAACTGTAAATACTGTCCAGACTCAAGAACAGTTCTGGCTATCATGTCTCAGTCATAGGAATGAGCCGCTGCTCTTGTGCAAACACATGTAACAGACCTCTCGAAAATGGAATTACATACCAAACTGTGCTATGGCCTGTTTCAAATATTTCAGAACCACAAAAGTGATCATGTGATGATCAAAACATTGGCCCCCTTGAGGGTGTTGAGGATCAGGAGGAATATCAGTGACTGTAACCGGAAAAAGCTCCAAAGTGTCTTCCCACTTCCCAAGTCACCAGTTTTATGCTCTTCTAACACAGCCTTCATAACAGAAGTCACAGGAAGTTCATTTACATAGGGAGGTGCTGAGGTCAATATTGGGTGCTCTAAGTTGGCATTTCTAACGGTGAGACTATTTACCCGGTCTTCCAATTGTTTGGTCTCAGCAGTCATAATGGCCACAGAGGTAATTCCTTGCTTATTTGTGTCTGTATCATATGTTCTTGATTCCCAGTTCTCCTTAGGTCCAGATTCCCACTGAACCTCACTATTCTCCTCACTTTCAAATTCTGCTTGAAAATCGCCTTCATCTTCATTTTCTAATTCTCAAGACTTCCCAAACAGGAAGTTATCCATTGTTTTCTCTAAATGTCTTTGCTTATTTACCAAAGACTTCACTTGGAATAAGTTCCCTAGATTCTAGATTTGCCAAAAGTCCCACTTGCCCTGAGCAGAGTTTCGCTTTGGACTTCCTACCACTGTCTGCCAAAGGCCTCACTTACTCCCTTCAGTCCACATCCATAGTGCCCTGTTGTGTCCTGCTGGATCCCAAAGAATACACCAGATGTTGCACCCTCTATGGCCCTGGTCTTGATCACTGCAGGAAGGAACCAGGCGTGATGTGGATTAGAAGTACAAGCTTGCAGGAGGTGGACTAACCTTGATTGCAGGATAGACCCGAGCAACCTCTGCAGTAGCCTTTTATTGAGACAACACAAGACAGGTGAGGGGAGTATTAGACAATGTGCCTAAGGAGGGCCACGGGCTCAGGCTCTTTCTCTGCAAGGAGCCCCCGCAGATGAATTGCCCGAGGGTCCGCCCACTAGCTGCAAATCATCTTGCTCACAGGTCGTCTGGCTCTTGGCATCCTCTACATTTGATAATCAAATTTCTACTAAAATATTGATTTGAAATTTTCATGTGTATTAAGTATATTCATGGTTTATTTGGAAACTATTTAAAACTTGACCAAATTCTAAATTTTTTGGAACATTTAAATTTATAGTGTTAACTCTTTTGTAACATAAAAGCAAATTTGAGAAATACTCTTAAAATCACAAATACTTGAAAATTTGCATTATAAATTTTGAGTATTTCCCCAGAATTCTAGTTTTGCCTCAGATTTATAATTTTATATATACAAATTTACAATTTATTTGTGGTCATCTTTAAATTTTCAAAAGAAGTGATTAATCTCTTATAATCAAAGCAATAATAATAATATGATATTTCACAATATCAGTCTAATAGGATTCTATGACAGTCCACCCACTTTTGTCAATTTTTTAAATTTAGATACTATTTCAAAATGGGAGCAAAAAAACACTTAATGTCTTCTCTAAGATCCTGGTTCTAAGTTCTTCTCCCCATAAACCCTCTAATTTCCAATAATAGACATAAGGATGCCTCTCTTTTTCTTCCCATGGAAGTCTTATGGATCATCATTAAAAAATATCAAGAATATGATCAACTCACAGATATTACTGGACTTTAACTAAGCATATTTGTTCATTATTAGAGATAGAGCAAATAAGTTAACGGTTAAAATGTTGAAACCAATACCAGATAGATCTACAACCATTTTTATTATCTGGTATGTATGTGCACAGATTTAAGAAGAAATAAGCTGCAGAAGTATGGAAAGTAAAAGTCTCCTTATATGAAAATAGAATGAGTCCCTGTTACTAGAGTGGCTCTCCACAGCCTGGTGTAATGCACCCACAATTCTTGGCTCTTCTGGCCCAGTGTATTTCTCACATTCACTGTATTGACCTCTGGCCTGTGACCCACTAAGAAATGCTGGCTGCAACAAAGGCTAACATTTACTCATATGCATACTTTTGCTTTTGAGTAATTCCTTTATACAGCTTGTTTCATGACTTAGTAGTAAAACAAACAAAATGAATCTTAATTCCAGACTTTCACCCTAGTCAGTCTTCAAATTCAGGCTTGTGATTTGGGGGGTGCCCAAACTCATACATGATTTTTAAAAAATATTTTCCTGCCTTTTTCTACTTTGTCTTTACTTTAAAAACTACATAAAATTTGTTTTTGTAAAATGACATTAAGCAACAATTATCTGATTTTAAAACCTAAATTTCAGTGATAAAATAAAATGCAAATTTCAAAAAATGTTCTTTGAGCAAAATTCTCCTTAACTGCTACTATTTAGTGGATTCTACTAATATCCTAATATAGTGAAAATATATTTTCAAATTAATCAAACATATGCACCCAGCCTCATACAAATATATACAATTGTGGCTGCATCAGAATTCAGATAATTTAGTTATAGTACTTTACTGTGCATCATGAACATACTATAGGGTCTGTAATTTTCTTCACATTGGTAAAGAAATCAATATTGCCAAAAATTGATACAGTGCTTAATACATATAGCCCCCATAATGTTGTAGGCATGCTATCTATGTTAACACTTGTAATTATTAAAACTCCTCTATGCTTTAGATTATAATACTCTTTTTGTAGATGACAAAACTGAAGCACAGAGAGTTTGAGTAGATTGTCTAAGTCATTCACCTCAAAAGTGGTAGGTCAGTGTGGGCCCAGAGCTCTTATCCTTAACTACCATGCTAATGTGCATAACAAAGGGAATAGCATAGAGGCCCAAGAAATATGAATGTTTAATATTGCAGAACAATTGCAGAATTGTTTAGAAATAAAATAGTTTACTAAAGAAGTGATATCATTTTTATTTCATTTTCTCTGGTCTTTGAAACCAATAATCACCTTGGTCTCTTAATCCCATTTTCTATTCTTGCCTTACCTTCTAAAAACTGAGACTACACTTTCCCTTTCTGGTACCAAATTTCTCCCCATGATTGCCCATTATGTGGCACAAGAAGGGTAAGCTGGCTGCTTTCCAGATGTTGAGGCCCTTTTGGTCATTCTGAGCACCATTTGTCTCTGGCTTTTAACATCTGCTTGCCTACTGATGCATGGTTCCCAATATGATGTGTGAACCAGGGCTAGTAACATACATGCCAGGCATAAATCTTAGCAGCTACAACTAAGAAGGCCACCTTAGTCCTAGAACTGCTTTCATGATTGGCTCTTTGGGGTCAATAGAGTGCATGTAACTCACCAATGCCACACTATTCTGCCTCTGCATCCTGGTCTCCATGATGCACACTAACGTGTTATAACTAAATTACCTGAATTCTGATGCAGTCACAATTGTAAATATTTGTATGCGGCTGGGTGCATGTTTGATTGATTTGAAAATATGTTTGCACTATATTAGGATATTAGTAGAATCCACTAAATAGCCACAGTTAAGGAGAATTTTGCTTATAGAACATTTTTTGAGACCTGCATTCTACAAGTCTTGTGTTATTTAGCATATAAACAATAACGCTTAAAGTGAATTTTCTGTTTTCTTTACCCTTTATATTGCAGTCTCTACTTGTTCTTTTGTTTGAATCTTTCCTTTCTTATACAAAATATTTCTCTAAGTATAAAATAGAAAAGAAAAGAAAGTAAAAACACAAACTTGTTTGCAGAAAATGCTCTAAATTATTTATTTATTTATTTATTTATTTATTTATTTATTTATTTATTTTTTGTCATATAGGAAACAGCCCCCACACAGTAAAAATGCTTTGTGGAAACACATGAGAATATTTTATATTAATTATAGCAAATGAAGAAAAAAGCATTGCAGGATTTGCTCAGATTGATTTATTTCATTTGTTTATAATGACGTAAATTATCAGTTCCACATTGCTTTATTAGTATAAGGCTTATTAGAAAGCATTGACTAACTCAGCACATAAACTGCATGTGGAAATGAAAATGCTATTAGGAACATGTTAGAGCTTAATATTCTGAACATATACATCAATTACTGAAAAAAGATTAAAATTCACTGTACATTTTGCAAATCTGAATCTTTAAATTGCTAATTGAACTTTAATTGGATTTCATTCTAATTTAATTATTAATACAAATCAAGAATATTTACTTAAATATGAGTATTCAAGACATTTGATGGTCAAGAAATAGATTCTACTAAAGTCTATTAATTAGGCATACATCCCTGGTTTCCGGGGAGTAAAATTCTACTCAGAATACAATACTACTGAATACATTTTGTCATTTTTTTTTCTTTTTTTGCTTGTTTGGTGGTTAAAATTATTTTGTTCATTAAAATAGAGCTTTTTCAATTAAAAAAAAAAAAACAGGGAAGTTAAAATTGCACTATTCTTTGTTATGTGACAATCCCCAAACAATTAGGAATAGAAAACAAGAAAAAATGTAGTTATGAAGTTTCACTTCCCTTTTATTTTGGAAAAAAAAAAAAATAGCATTCGGTTTTGTTCAAGTGACTGCAGGACTTCATCCAGCTTTTCTTCTTTTCTCCTTTTTAGCCTAGAATTTTATATATGCAATCTGATTAACAAATTCTTGGAAGCTAATAAGTAGATGTCATTGAGTATTCTGCCTGATCAAGCCTATTTATTTAAAACAATACACTAATGTTAATTTACACATTTCAAACTTATTCTGAAGTGGGAACCTTTTCATGTTGGAAGACCACATTAATTTAGGTGTAATCAAATAAGTCCTCATTTAAGATATACTTTAAAATGTTCATTATTTTGTAAAAATCTAACTACATGTAGTTACTAATTTCAAAAAATAAAAACTATTTTCTTCATGTTCTTTTTGTTATTGTTGTTGCTTTATTTTGTTTTTGAGACAGGGTCTTACTTTGTTACCTTCAGTAGACTGCTGTGGCATCACAGCTCACAGCAACCTCAAACTCTTGGGCTCAAGTGATTCTATTGACTCAGCCTCCCAAGTAGCTGATACTACAGGTGCCCACCACATGCCTGGCTATTTTTTAGTCAGGGTCTTGCTCTTCCTCAGGTTGGTCTTGACCACCTGAGCTCAGGCAATCCACCCACCTTGGCCTCCCAAGTTCTGGGATTATATAGGTAGGCATGAGCCATCACAGCCAGCAAAAATTATGTTAACTCACTTTTTAGCATTTGAGTATTTGGTTGCAACATGAAGGTTCACAGATTCAGTTGATCCTCTAGATGGGTGTCAGCCATTGGTGACCTTAAGGGCATCTTGATCTGTCTTGATTGAAGTTAGATAGAAGAATGTAGAATTAAAAAAAAAAAAAAAAGTAGAATTCTAGCACTAGCTGGTTGAAAAGCAATAAAACATCTTACTGAAGCCCGGGGTGTTCTACTGCATGTTACTGGTATTTTAATTAGATATTTTTTTGGCATCAAACATTGAATGTTAATGGGCATCTATTGAGAATTCAATCAATTCATCTTTAGTGCCTTAGTGATATCAACTAGTTGAGGCTTAAATGCTAATTTGAGTGTGATGTCATGATTCTGAAAGTCTGCAAACCTTTCATTGATATTGTCCAATTGATAGGTCTATAACAGCTGTGTATTCTTCAAAGGATTCACATACATCAACCTACTCATCCGTGACTTTTGCTAACAGGGGAAATGTTAATTCAAAATTTCCTTTTGAAGAAGTGTTTTGTAAAAAGATAACTTATTTAGAAAAGCTTGGTTTGTTTTTTTTTTTTTTTTTTTTTGCCACATATCATATATAGACTTAATTTTGCCTTGCAAAGAAATATTCATCTCACTTTCATTTGACAGTATATCACACAGGAATGCTGCATTCCTGTAGAAATCTTCCAATAATTCACATTCTAATTCTGTTTTTCATAAAATTTAATTATCTGTCTGAGTGTGGTGTCTTACACCTGTAATCCTAGCACTCTGAGAGGCCCAGGAGTTCAAGACCAGCCGGAGCAAGAGTGAGATCCTGTTTCTAAAAAATAGCCATGCACTATAGCAGGTTCCTGTAGTCCCAGTTAATTGGAAGGCTGAGGCAAGAGGATCACTTGAGCCCAGGAATTTGAGGTTTCTGTGAGCTATGATACCACAGCACTTACCCAGGGCAACAAAGTGAGACTCTGTCTCCAAAAAAATATTTATAGTAATTATCTATTCTTGCAGAGATAAAATTGTGACCAATACTTGTTGCTGCAGTAACCAATTCAACATAGAATAATATGGCTAATCCACATTGAATTCTTTATCATTCAACTTTATTATGTTATGAAACTGATGATGCCATGTTTAATCTATAGGAGCATATTATAGTTAACAATACTTATAATTTGTTGCAAAGTCTCATTTAAAATAGTACCTTTAGCACAGAGATTTTGCTGATGCAAGATACAGTGAATAGAAATGAGAGTATCTGAATCTATTAATACTTTTAAAAATCTTTTTAAAATACTTTTTAAAATCTATGTAATAAGACCTTCATGTTTTCCTGTCCTGGAAGATGCACCCTCTATACATACACTCATTAAATTTACAAAATTCATTCCAATTTCATGACATTTATTTTGGAAATTGTTGAAGATATCTATTTCCCAAAGCAAGTAATTCTTCATAGTGAAGAAAATCTGTTATGACTTGAATAAGGTATAAAGCCTGCAAGGAGTTAGTAGTATCAGTTGATTCATCCAGAGTGATTAATTAATATATATTTTCCTTTTGAGGTATTGCATGAAGTTGTTCTGTAAAGTTGAAGTCTAATTCATGCTGCTTATCAGCATTGTTCTCTTTGAAAGAGGCAGTTGTTTGTACATTGGAATGTTACTGGAGTCTATGAATTCTACAATATTCGTAGTACATTCTTTCACAATTTCTACATCACTGAGTGGCTTCCCATTTTTTCTCAAGTGCACCTTGGTATTGGCATTAATTCCAGATTTTATTGCTGCTTGAAAGAATTATCTTTGCCTTTTATGTTTTAATTTCTGCAGTACAATCTTATGTGCCTCCTCCTCTAATTTCAAATATTTTGGGGTCTTATGAGTTTATATTGCCTTATGAGCATTGGATTTCTTTCTTTTTTAAATTTTGGATTAATATGAGGGTACAGACAATAGGTTACATTGTTTGTGTTTGTTAGGCAAAGTCCAAGTTGTGCCCTCACCCAGGAAGTATGTCATATACCCTTAAATTGTGCCTATTAAGTAAGAGCACACCAATCTCCCTCCCTCCTGTCATCTGTTCCCTCACTCCCCCACCTTGTTTAAGTTTGTGTTTTTCTCTTATATGGATGTGTATTTGCTTCATATTAGTATTGAGTATTGCAATAACACAGAGAGAAAATCATCTTATCTTTAGAAGAAACAAGATAATATTGCAGTTCCCAAAACTCATACAAATCTGTTTTTCTCCTTCAGTGTTCTCTTGTTCCTCTTTGACGTGATGGTCTGTTAAGCAGACAGAATTAAAAAAATACTGTTGATCAGTATAACTATTCACAAATTCCACTTTAAACAGAAACATAGTGCACTGTTCTCAAAAGCTGATGAGAGATTGGCATATTCTACCCCCTTAAACTCTTGCCAACCAACCTGGTGCAGTAGTGGGGGAAGTTAGAATTTAAAAATGAGCATAGCAATGTATTAATTTTGCCAGTCAATCTGGGAAGATCATTTTGTTGAAACTTATCTTATTCTTTCATGTTTTAAATATATTCATTTATAAAATAAAATTTAGATTTAGTCCAAAGACCACACTTAAGGATCTAGAAGGCCACAAATTTCTAATCCCTAAGCTTATCCCTCAATTAGCTATTTTTTTCTTACTGATAGAGCTCTTATTTATAATTGAGAAATTTACCTAAAAGTTCGAAGTGCAAACTATTTCATTCATAAAATGTCTTCCTTTGAATATTATTTTTTATAAAATGAAAACATCCCCAAATATGTTGACCTAGTAATTCATAGCTGTTGCATCATTACTAGGAAACAATAATAATATTATCAAGGAAAATTACATTTATAATTTCAACAGCACAACTCTGAAAATTACACTTTCCCTTTTGGTGGAAGAAAAAACTAAGGTTAAAAATTAAGTGTAGAATATAAATTTCTTAACACAATAACTAAGAAAATACTGTGACAGCTATGTTAACCAGTTTGATGGAAATATTTCAAATTGTATATAAAACCAGCATATTGTACTTATGATTGCATTAATGTACACAGCTATGATTTAATAAAAAAAAATTATCAAATAATATATCTAAGATTATGAATCTAATGTAAACAACTACTCAATAAGTTCCTTGTCCTATGCTCAAGAATGTTATTTTTTATTGTGTAAAATAAGTAAGCAAGAATGTTTCCTTATGAATTATGAACTATTTCATGGAAGTAACAGGAACTACCAATAAACTCTGTCATAAACTACACTTCCAGTAACAGCAGATTGCATTGTTCTTTCAGCAGTTTGAGCTTTCTTCTTTCCTTTTAGTAACTTCAAGTCTCCTGATGCATTATTCAGGTACAGACCACTAACAGTGATCATGTACCATTTGGGAGAAAGGTGCCATTTGGGTACATTTCTGATATGTGCCATTTGGGAGAAAAGTATCTAAGCACAGTGAAAAACTGGTGGAAGAGTTCAGAATGTGCATGATATTTCTTGGCTGTTTTTGTTCTGAGATCAAGGATATCTGTACTTTCCTAACCTGCAGTTTACCTACAAATGCTACATATATCCTTAGTTCCCTCCTATTATCTGTTTGCTGCAAACATGACCCAGGAAACTTTTGTCTAACTCCTCAGAAAATGTATTTAAATATGATATTTGTGTTTATTTAAGCAGTTTTTTTGGCTTTATTCCCTTTATAGTCAGAAACTCTTGTTTTCAGCTTAAACAGAAGTTCAAGGTACAAGTCTGAAACAAGTTTCAGCTCAGGTAAAATACCATGAAACAGCATTTGATTACTTCAAAACAGCAGGAACACATAGGCCAAGGTGAATAGTCAAATGGGGCTTGCTGTTCTCAAAAATTAGGTATAATGGCAAAAGCATTACCATCTATATCTAAAGTTATCCCTCCAACCTTGCTTCTGAGGCAGATAAGAAACACATTGATTACTGGTTAAAAAAAAAAAAAAAAAAAAAAAAAAAAAACTTATCTGTTTAATCAATAACCAAATTTCTCATTTTTAAGTTATGTTTTTCATTTCACTTCCATCAATGAAAATCATTTGGCTTGCACTTTAGAAAATCATTTGACTAGCACATTAGAATCTATTTTTTGCCAAATGTGCCCAATGCAAGAAAAGATTTCAAAATAACTAAGAGTAAATTTTAAATGTCTTACCACAAAAAATAAGTAAGTGAGGTTATGATTATATCAATCAGTTTGATTTAAGCATTTCACATTGTATATCCAATCATCACATTTACCCTATAAATGTATAGTTATGATTTTAATTAAAAATTTTAAAAAATCAATTTTTCCACATAAGAATATGAAAATATCTTGATGGAGGAAAATGACGGAGACTCAGCTCACACTGCACCTGTTCAGTCTTCCAATGTGTATATCTGTCACACCAAAGTGTCTTGATCCTAAGGATTATCAGTGAGCAGCCGACATGCCACCACTAATCAATATACTAAACTAGAGACAGCAGTTGTCATAGTGTGGCACCAAGGAAAACAGGGTAGTTGAAATCATTAAGGAGAATTCTGAAATAATTTAAGAAAGCATGCATATGCATTTACAGTCCCTGTGACAGAGACTTTTGGCAATTGCAGTGTAACTGAGACATGGTGTTTAAACTCTGTGAAAATGCTAAGAATTTCTTGCAATATAGAGAGCTTAAAACATTGCCTCGTTGTAGCTTTATAATCCTATTAGTAATTCATTTGCTCTACTAAGAACAAAACATTAAAAACTATTAAAAAGTGTACCTCCACCCCAGATAATACACACATATACACACACAAATTCAAATGTAACTTTTGAGAAAGAAAAACCCAAATATGTGTACCAGATAGAAATTTATGTTCAATTTATGCATTTTAAAAAACATGACATATCTAATTGTTCTTTTATTCCTAAACCTCTTCTTGATGCTTCCATTCTGCCTAGTTGTAAATAACTTAGTCTCTTGAAAAGAAATTATATAGTGATTTATCAGTAATTTGAATCATATGAGGACTTTTCTGCCAATATTGGAAAAGAACCTGTTCCCCAGATATCTTCTGCTCTTACATGTGATTTCCATTTTCTATTTGCTTTTGACCCTCTTGTCACAACTGTGTCACAACTTCTGTAGGTATTTATTGGGATAATAAAGAAAGTTGGTGACCAATGGCTTTGTAGGAAAACTTTCCATGAAGCTGCCTCAGGCTTCTCTGTGTAGATTCCATCCAGAGTCATTGTCATGTGAGTGTTCTGATATGAGGCTAGGCACATGGTTTCATTGGTGGATTTGTTGTTCCTTAGTTTCCAACTTGAAAACAAATTTTCTCCAGTCTAAATTTTCTTCAAATTGAGTGTTGGTTTTAATACCAATCCCCTGCCTCAAAGGCACTTTCTCTGGAATGATATATCACATTTTCTCTAGCGATGCTTGGCCTCTGTCTCCTATGCCCACACTACAGAATGTCAGGAAGGGAGTGTTCTATCTTCTCGCACTTTGTTGTTGAGACCAGAACTTCACTCAGATATTTGCAAAATGCTTTTCCTCAACACTGTTAAGGACTAAACAGTGTCCTCTTAATAAAGTCCTAATTCCGAGCATCCCAGAATGGAATTATATTTGAATATAGGGCCTTTAAAGAGATAATTAAAGTTAAATGAAGTAATAGGAGTGCTCCCTAATTCAACTGGGTTTTGTGTCTTTTTAAGAAGATCTTTAGACACACAGAGACACACCAAGGGCACATTCTCAAAGAAGCCCAAAAGAGGGTACAGGGAGACAGATATCGCAAGCCAGGTTAAGGGGTCACAAGAAACCAAGTTTGCTGCCTTACCTCCAGAAAACTGTGAGAATTTAACATTTCTATTATTTAAATCAACCAATCTGTGGTGTTTTTTATTTTGGTCTAGCAAACTAATGTGCTAATATTTAAGGTTTGTTTTTTTCTTGAGACAGAGTGTCACTCTGTTGCCCCAGGATTGAGTGCCTTGGTGTCGTAGTCTTACAGAAACCTCAAACTCCTGGGCTCAAGTGATCCTCATACCTCAGCCTCTCGAGTGGCTGGGATTGCAGGCACCCCCAACAATGCCCAGCTAATTTTTCTCAATTTTTATAGAGAAAGGATATTGCTCTTGCTTGGGCTAGTCTGGAGCTGCTGAGCTTAAGCAATCCTCCTGCCTCAGCCTCCCAGAGTACAAGGATTACAAGTGTGAGCAACCACACCAGGCCTATTATTTGAGTTTTGAATTTCTTAAGTTCATTTTTAATGTGAAACACTGAGGCTTGACTGTATTTTACCTAATGGTTTCTGCTATATCATTCTTAATCTTTATGAATCACTGAATTCTTTGGAATAAATAGGGACTAGATCTTGTACCAAGAATCAAGAAACAAGTAAACCTCATTTAATATTTTGATATTTCTATGAAATTTAAATTATAATTGAATTGTTATAGGTATAACTTTGCAAGTCATTGTCGAACTGTAAACATTAAATCCAACTCTGTACCCAGAAAGCAGTATAGGAGTTGAGTTTACAGGATTAAATTTACAACAGGTCAGAAATTTAATAGGATTTAAATTAGCAACACAAAGCTTTATTTACTTAATAAAATGTACTAATAATCTAGCCAATCCCACCTTGTTAAGACTATAAAACAATATATACAAAGATGATTTGCCCAAAGTAAAAAAATCTGATTTGATGAAGAGAGATGAAAATTGAACCTAGGTCACTCACGAAGTTCCCTTCTAAAGGGTTCATGTGGGAATACTTAAGGGAAGAGTCATAACTTAATGTGCTTATATTACTAATAATAATGATTTTATAAGCTTAAAAACAATGTTCAATTTTAGTTACAAATAAATTAAAAATAAGATTATAGAAAATAAACAAAAAGAAAACAAACAGGAGAAAAGTTGATTTGAAAAATTTCTAACATTCATGCAAAGCACTGTTGTGACCTATCCCTTTTTAAAATTCTAAAAACTGTCTTGATAGAGACATTCCCCTCCCCACCCCACCCCTAGCATTCCACCACCACTGTGGCTGCAGGCCACAGAAGTTCTCTGCCAGGGCAGGGCTACTCACTCCAAAAAAATACTTTTAGAAAATTAACAATGTAAAATGTTTAAACTTTGTTGAACACAACAAAAATCACCCCAAACCAGATAAAGAGATAAAATATCTCTTTTCTTCTGTCACCTTAGTTTGGCCAAAAAAGTCTATCTTTTTAGGTATAAGACTTTAAAGATATTGAAAAATCACATCTGGGATTTGCAAGTGTGGTCTGACTGATATATTTTCCTAATGTCCTACTCCTAAACTGTTTCACTATCCACTCTTTTTATATTAAGATCATAAATACCACAAAACAATAAAAATAATAAGTAAATTCATACAATTAATATATTTAGTTAAAAAAATTCATTTAGTTAAAAAAATACAAACCCAACAAGAACCATGACAAAATTGTTTGCCTTGCCTTCATGAGATTTATGATTAAAACACTGATATATAAAAGAAATACAGACGTAGCCTGGTACTCAAGGCAGCATACTAAAAGTCTCACAAAGAAGGGTTTGCTGCCTCCCAAATCCTTAATACTCTTGAAAACTATTTATCTGTCTATTACCTATCTGTTATTTCCTATTTTTCCTATAATTTCTGATTATCTCTCTACCCCACCAAACCACTAAAAAAAAAAAAAAAAAAAAGCCCATAACATTTTTGGGCTGGTTCCCGATACCCTTATTATTTTATTGCCCTCTAATGAACATTCAAACTAAGCAGAGTGACAGCATTTATTCACAGCTGAATAAAAGAGCTAGGTGCATCTGGGAAGATTAAATATCAGAAAAGTGGACCATGCCAAAGAAAGAGATAATCAGATGATTTTCAAAGGAGATTTCACACATTATACAATCTACCATGTATTCTTTAATGATTATTTACCTGCTTTTTAATCTCTATGTCCTCCTGCCATAAACTTCATCTCAAACAAACTGTATCTGGTAACTTTAACACACTATGTCTAGTCAGTCTCTCTTTTGAGGACTTATAGTGGTAAAGTAAGCATACTGATATACATGTTACATGAAGACATGTGCATTCAAACTGGGCTTTTGATTTTTGAGCTTGAAAGTATACAATTATATACCCCAAGAAAACAAATTTAAAGAGCCAGTGCAGTTTTGGACTACAACCCCCAGCCTGTGGCATCCATGAAACTGGCCCACCAGCTTTGGGTATAGACAAGATGGTGGACTGAAGTCAGATTTCCACAGAGGCTCCTGTCCTCAAGGAGAGTTAAGGGGTGAAAATTTAGCAAGTAACCTGATGGATGTGAGCAGCATCAAGAGAGAAAGTTGAAAAACGCACATCAACCCCACTGAGGAGAGCTGTGACACAAGGACTCAACAAATGGTAAAAAAACCCATCACCAAGCAGACAGGAGACCCCCCTCCCCCATCTGATTGGATTAAGAGCCCCATAAAAAAACGGGCAGAAATCAAAGGCCCTCCCACTACACTCGATGGGAGAGACCTACTGAAATCTGGACCTACCTCCCCTACTAGGGTGCCAGGCATAAAACTGTATAAAACTGTAAATAATCTTTGCCTGCAACTCTGAACTTCCAGCCCTCCTTGGGCAGCAATACAACCAGGCATAAAGCTGAGTGGAACTGTGTTAGCTAGCTGCTGGTGACTCTGGGCTCCCAGTGCTCCCCCCCCTCACTCTGGGATCTGGAGGCCTGAGGCACAGCGGGGCAGCTGGGCAGAAAGCTGAGTGGAACTGAGTGTGCTCGCTGCCAGCAGCTCTGGGCTATCGGCGCTCCCCCACCCCCGCCCTCACTCTAAGATCAGGAGGCCTGAGCAACGGTGGGGCGGCTGGGCAGAAAGCTGAGCAGAACTGAGTGTGCTCACTGCAGGTGGCTCTGGGCTCCTGGTACTCCCTCACCCCTGCCCCCACTCTGAGATCTGAAGGACTGTCCCCTGGGAGCCCAGATCCTTGGGGGACTTGTCAGCGCATGGACAGTGCCCAATCTACTGCTGGTCAGTGCTGACTCCAGGGTGTGGGAATGAGGCTGGGAGAGACCCACATCAGAGCAGCAGCTCCTGAGGCAGCTGAAGTCACACCCCCTGTCTCCCTGGGCAACCAGAGGAGACCACCCTGAGTAAAGGATTTGCCTGAAGCGACTCACAGACCCAGGAATCTCCCAGGGCAGGGCTGACCCAGAGTAAGTGCTTTACAAGGGTCAAACAGAAACCAGCTGAAAATAAGACAGAAACACTTAGCCCCACCACACCAGAAAGGACCCTAGGCTCTCAGGCCACAACACTGTACGAGCCCCAGGGAAAAAAATCAAAGGGAATAAAACAACCATGGGGCGGAATCAGCGGAAAAATTCTGGTAACATGAATAACCAGAACAGA
The DNA here is from genome assembly GCA_963574355.1 of Loris lydekkerianus. Taxonomy (NCBI): domain Eukaryota; kingdom Metazoa; phylum Chordata; class Mammalia; order Primates; family Lorisidae; genus Loris; species Loris lydekkerianus. The sequence goes on from CAUYPK010015347.1 coordinate 43,182, forward strand.
TCAACCCCCCCAAGGAAAGATATGGCAGATGTAATTGAAGTTCCCATTCACAAACAACTGGATGACATGAAAGAAATTGAATTCAGAATTTGGATTGCAGACAAGATTAATAAAATGGAATTAGAAATCCAAGGAGAAATTCAAAAGTTGTCTCAAGAATTTAACAAATTTAAAGATAAAACCACCAAAGACTTAGACACACTGAAGCAAGAATTTCCAGCCCTCAAAAATATGAAAAATACAGTAGAATCCCTCAGCAACAGAATGGACCAAGCAGAAGAAAGGATTTCTGACATTGAAGATAAAGCCTTTGAACACTCCCAAATTCTCAAGAGGAAAAGAAATGGAGAGCAAAAATGGATCATTCTCTCAGAGAGCTCTGGGATAATTTGAAGAAGACCAATATACGAACAATAGGAATTTCTGAAAAAGATGGAGTGGCCTTAATGGGCACAGAGGCCCTTCTGCATGAAATTATGAAAAAAAAATTTCCAGACATACCTAGAGATTCTGAAATTCAGACAGCAGACAGCTTCAGAACCCCAGCATGATTCAACCCCAATAAGTCATCCCCCAGGCATATCGTAATTAGCTTCACTAAAGTTAATATGAAGGAGAAGATTCTCAAAGCAGCCAGGCGAAAGAAAACCATTACATACAAACACAAGAATATTAGAATGATTGCAGATCTCTCTCCTGAAATTTTTCAAGCCAGAAGAGGGTGGGCATCGACTTTTAGTCTCCTAAAGCAAAATAACTTTCAACCTAGGATCTTGTACCCAGTTAAACTGAGCTTCATTTATGATGGAGAAATTAAATACTTCAATGACATTCATATGTTGAAAAAATTTGACATAAGTAAACCAGCTCTTCAGGATATTCTCAGACCTATGCTCCACAATGACCAACCCAATCCTATACCACAAAAGTAAACTCATTCAGAAACTTTGGATCAAACTCCAACTTTCACACTGGTGAAAGGATTAAAAATGTCCACTGGACCTTTGAAAACCTCGATACCCCAAACTCCACCAAACTTATCAATATCCTCCATTAATGTGAATGGCTTAAACTGTCCTTTAAAGATGCATAGGTTAGCTGACTGGATACAAAAACTCAGGCCAGATATTTGTTGCATACAAGAGTCACATCTTACCTTAAAAGACAAATACAGACTCAGGGTGAAAGGATGGTCATCCATATTTCAGGAAAATGGTAACCAGAAAAAAGCAGGTGTTGCAATTTTATTTGCAGATACAATAGGCTTTAAACCAACAAAGTAAAAAAGGACAAGAATGGTCACTTCATATTTGTTAAGGGTAATACACAATATGAGGATATTTCAATCATTAATATCTGTGCACCCAACCAGAATGGACCTCAATTTATAAGAGGAAATCTCACAGACATGAGAAACTTGAGTTCCTCCAGCTCCATAATAGTCGGAAATTTCAACACTCCTTTGGCAGTGATAGATCGAACCTACAAAAAAAACTGAGTAAAGTAATTTTAGATTTAAATATAACCATCCAGCATTTAGATTTAGCAGACATCAACAGAACATTTCATCCCAACAAAACTGAATACACATACTTCTCATCAGCCCACGGAACTTACTCCAAAATTGATCACATCTTAGGTCACAAGTCTAACCTCAGTAAATTTAAAGGAATTGAAATTATTCCATACATCTTTTCAGACCACCATAAAATAAAACTTGAGCTGAGTAACAACAGAAATCTGCATACTCATACAAAAACATGGTAGTTAAATAACCTTATGCTTAATGATAGCTGGGTCATAGATGAGATCAAGAAGAAAATTGCCAAATTTTTGGAACAAAACGATAATGAAGACACAAACTATCAGAACCTCTGGGACACTGCAAAGACAGTTCTAAAAGGGAAATTTATAGCACTGCACGCCTTCCTCAGGAGAACGGAAAAGGAGGAAGTTAGCAACTTAATGGGACATCTCAACCAACTGGAAAAGGAAGAACACTCCAACCCCAAAACCAGTAGAAGAAATAACCAAAATCAGAGCAAAACTAAATGAAATTGAAAACAAAAGAATAATACAAGAGATCAATAAATCAAAAAGCTGTTTTTTTAAAAAGGTCAACAATATAGACAAACCTTTGGCCAACCTAATCATAAATAAAAGAGTAAAATTTCTAACCTCATCAATCGGAAATGACAAAGACAAAATAACAACAGACTCCTCAGAAAGCCAAAAAATCCTTAATGAATATTACAAGAAACTTTATTCTCAGAACTATGAAAATCTGAAGGAAATTGACCGATACTTGGAAGCACGTCACCTTCCAAGACTTAACTAGAATCAAGTGGAAATGTTGAACAGGCCCATTTCGAGTTTGGAAATACCATCAACTATACAAAACCTCCCCAAAAAGAAAAGTCCGGGACCAGATAATTTCACATCAGAATTCTACCAAACCTTTAAAGAGGAATTAGTATGTATCTTACTCAACCTGTTTCAAAAGGAAGAAAAAGAAGGAAGACTACCCAACACATTCTATGAAGACAAACATCACCTTGATCCCCCAAACCAGGAAAAGACCCAACAAGAAAAGAAAATTATAGACCAATATCACTAATGAATATAGATGCAACAATATTCAACAAGATACTAACAAACAGAATCCAGCAACACATCAAACAAATTATACATCATGACCAAGTCGGTTTTATCCCAGGGTCTCAAGGGTGGTTCAATATAAGTAAATCTATAAATGTAATTCAGCACATAAACAAATTAAAAAACAAAGACCATATGATTCTCTCAAT